>JXSR01S001625.1:89072-99164 GCA_000969725.1 Ophiothrix spiculata
TTTTTCAAATATTGTAGAAATAAAGTAAAACAATGGCAGAAAAATAGAAAAAGTGATTGACTTCATGGCATGATAAATTATTTGGTCAGCATTGGATGGCATGATGAATTAGCTAGCGCATTATAAAAAATGACAAGAAAACATTGATTTGTACCTATGACTTCTCTCTAGTTTAAACACCATTAGATAACCGTATATAGAGTTAATATCTAGACAGAAGACATATTTCCCATTTACAAAAAAGTATGTTGCAAGCAAGTGGGAAATCGTCCTGTATCAGAACCAGATTTAACTAATCTCAATACCTTACATTAGAAAATCTAAATGCAGGGACCCAATGACACCCAATTGCTGCCTGAGCAGCGGCTTGCTATGGGGTCATGGGATTCAAAAACCGAGGCACTCAATTTAATCTTGGTGAAAACACATTTTCAAAACGATGAGCTATGAATGGAAAAAGTTGAAAATCAGTTTGGTTTAAGCTTACTTTGTGTAATTTATCTGCTAAGTAAAGAAGTTTAAATATCACTTTAGTGGAAGAGCCTCCCTATTAGTATTGGTAAAAGTCTGAGTCTTGCCATAAGTGAAATTTTTAATGATACAATATATTGTAGACTTGATCAATTGAATGTTAATTTTGCAAGGGTTTTTTTTACTGATTATAGTTAAATCCCAATTTATTTTTGGAAGATGAAGTTCATATTATAAGTGTAAGCTGTTTTGATGTTAAACATTAAGTGTATACCAATATTTGGCATCAAAATGTTTACATTTTTTTCCGAATTTTTATAATTTACTTATTTTACTTAATTTACTTTATTTTACCGGTAATTTACCGAAATTTACCGGTAATTTACCGCAGTTTATAATTTACCGGTAAATTAACAACATTGTCCCAGGCTGAGTACCACTGACTATTGTTTTTTCAAATAATTTTCAGACATGAAAATTGAGAGCCTTGCGTCACAGTATTGCGTGTGCAATTTACGCAAATACTACAATATTTATTTCACACATTCTCGTGCTATTTCTGAGGTTTTGATTTAGTTGAGAGCAATCACTTGACCATACCATTCAGCGCGCATAGCAAATGTTTGATTGCATTTCGCTGTGAGTCGGTGTGTGCACAGTGGCATTTCAGTTCAAACGCAGTAGTGTATAATTTATCTAGCCTCATCGTACCTTGAAGAAAAACTTTTCCCTTTTACGTGTCTTGTACATGTGCGCCTTACCCAAAATTTCTGGCAGTGGTATTGGTACCACTGCCAGAAGGGAGCTCTGCATCGCATAAGTGCACATACCCAATGGTAATTTTCATCAAATATGCACTGCAACACTCCACAAAAGATATATTCATAATAAATTTACCCATTAGGCCAAATAAAAAAACAAGTTTGTTTCTGGTAACACGCGCGCGTTTCTGTTTAGTTACATATTTCCCGCATATTTTTTTTTTTTTTTTTTTTTTTTTTATATTTCGCATCCAAAAAAAAATTAAATTAAAAAAACCCACCAAATTCTGTAAAAAGCTTACTGGAGACTTGCATAAAAACAAACGAACACCAATTCAGGTACTCTCAGCATATCAATTAGTCGGCAATTAATTGTTCATATGTCTGGAGATACAGGAAAATACTCATATTTAGGTAAGATTACATGGATACTCAATACCTATTACAATAACAAAGGCTACGGTTATATATAAAGCCTTTATGGATATTAATGATATTAATAAATAATATAAAAAACCAAGAGCATTGTTTTAATGTGTTTTTCTTCCTGGGAAATATCGCATTACATTTTCGAAAAGTGAAAAATAAAAAATAAAAAGCCGCATACCGCATTTACTTTTTCAAGCATATTACCAGAAACAAACTTTTTTTTTTTTGGCCTTATAAAGACTTCTTGTAGTTGTTAGTTGCATAAAAATGCTATTTGAAGACATGTTACCATGGTTACCATGTAAACAAACTAAACACAAATTGTCTGATTTCTTTGTTTTGTGCAACGCGATTTTCATAAATTTAGTTCAAAAAGGTTCCTTTCATGAATATGGAAAAATAATTTCTTTTTTTAAGTACCGTACCATTTGTTAGTATTTTTCATCTTATGCACAAATTACTGTTATGTGATAGGCTGTTCTATACAGCTTGCCTCAAGCCAAAAATGAAGTTTTTTTGGCTTGTGTGTCTCGAGCAATGTGCGCCGAGCGAGATTAACGTTCACATGCAACTCATGTGTACCATTGAGCTCGCGTGATTTGACAGAACTGTTGCTGTGTGACTTGATGATCGATTTGTCATTTGATTGGTCTGATGTTCACGCATGGTGTGATTTGTTCCTGCCCAGAATGAATTTTTTTTGTCAGACTACCGTACTATAGTGGTTCCAATAATTGTCCACAGTTACAAGAAACCTGTAAAGCTATATTGCCATTAAGCTTTTTAAGTTTTGACATGAAATATTTCAAAAATTAAACTATTACTGGTTTCTGGTGTTATCAGACCGCGCAACCCGATCTCGAAGCAAATAAGACTGCGCTCCGGGGGGGGGGGGGGGTACTTAGTACAAAAGTGGTTATGGGGACGTGCCGCAAATTCGGGTAGCAAAATCAGGCTCTCTGGTATTTCAATCGGTCCTTTTTCTTCCAAAAATGTGGTATTTTGATGGGTCACTTTTCAAAATTTTCCAAAATGTGCGCCAATTGGCGCAAATTTTGACATTTCTTCACAAAACTTTAGACATTTTGTGCCAAAATAGCGCAAATTTGGGCGAAAAAAATGCAATTTTTGATCAAACTTGACTCAAAATTTGGAAGATTTGGTATGTGGATGGGTCCCTTTTTCTTGAAAATTGGTATTTGGATGGGTGGCTTTTCAAATTTCCCTGCGGCACGTCCCTACCCAAACCAAACTTGAGTACCCCCCCGGGACTGCGCTTATACCCATTGTCGGTGATGTCAGATACAAGGTTGGTGTATTTGAGATGTTTTCGTTCATGGGCCTTGGAAATATTCTCTTCAAACGAAACAGTGAGTTCAAGCAGGTAAAGCTGATTTTGATGGTACCAAAAGATGACATCACATGATGGTATGCATTGCTTTTCATCTTTAAAAAGACACTTAAGTAGTTTGTGTACAGTAATGCCACGGGAAAATTTGAATTACCACCAAAAAATCATTGTTCAGCTGGGCATTAGGGACATGGTCTATATGCTTGATGTTGAGCATGATTCTAAAACATGATGTAGCAAAGGAGTTGATTTTGCTTTACATGTCCCTTGATACCACAATTTGCAGAGCTATCACATACTTTACAAATCACTAAAGCTATTCGTAACAACCTGTACAAAATATCCCATTGGGAGCAAGGCATGATGGGAAGGTCCTGGTATCTTTATTTTCATTCTCTTGATAGGTCAAAACCAAAGAGTTCATTTCATGACATTTTCAAACAATTTATGCAGGTTTTAAGCAAATATTAAAAACAGTGAAAACAGCACCAACTGACCAGCAGGGGAACTTTGGATGGATCAAAATAGATTCAAAAGATAAGTAAAATCAATGGTAAATAGGTTAAAAACAATTTATTAACTTATCAACATCCAAAGGGGTATATACAATACTAAAAAACATAAACCAAAGGGGTATATACAAAACATAAAAAACATAAAGACCAAAAAAAACATAAAGCAAATAGAAGTTCACATTTGTGTCACCACAAAGTTGACTTGTTTAAATTTCTAAACACACATTGGAAACAAAAGAACTTGTGCATGACATAGCATAAAACACTTAGTATTTGAAAAATGGAATGGCCATTCTGATTACTTTTCAAGCTACCTTTTAGCCGTCACCTTTGAGACAAATTGCTGGGGTATTTTTGCCTAATAGTAATTATCAGGGTTGGATCTGATTTAAAATCACTGATTAAAATTGTGATTAAGATCTAAAAATCACTTATTTAATTCAGCTTTTTATTTCAACGTGTCAAGTTTAATTTCTCTACATACATTCATGCATATACGAGGGGGTATCAAAAAGTTTTAAACTTTACCCAGAAGGGATTGAACTATATCAATGAAATTTTGTCAGAATAGTCATTCGTCTTTATGTACATTATGGTGCAAAAATTGTCTCATAGGTAGTTTTACTTTCTTTACAGGTGGTGATTGATGTCATCTACCTACCCGCTTAAAACATAAGCTGCATTGAGGAAATTGAGACATGCGGCGTAATTAATTCCTTGCATTTGAAGGGTTATATAGCCCAGTAAATCTTATTGGCACCACCAAAGTTCAATTGTGTGATACCATAGTAATGGGCAGGGTTTCCTCTATCCATTGATACCAAAATTATGGAAATTGGTCCATGAATGACGTCATAATGGTGAAAAAACATGACCGACCTGGAAATGTTGATTTGCATTGAAATCTAAAATCTGATTTTTTCAATAAAGAGGATCCCTACAATAATGGTCTGTAGACAATTAGTTTAAAGTGGGAGAAGTGTGTTACTTTGCACATTGACTATGTAAAGATGACTAAAGTATCTCATAATGAAATTTTGTTCCTGGCGCTATTTCTTCTGGGTAAAGTTTAAAACTTTTTGATACCCCCTCGTACATCATGGTTCACTTGAGTAATTGCAAGAACCATTTTCAGGAGGGTTGACTGGTGGGGGGTTCAGTTCTACTGTTTAAACTGGAGACAAGGACTTTACAGGCCTTTGGCTTATTTTCTTGTTCTCCTCCACAATGTTTATACTTAGTAAATATGCAATTGTGTACTCACTGTATTTACATGTATGTGGAAAGAAATAAAATTATGTTATGTTATGTTATGTTAGGGTAGGGACATGCCACTGGGAAATTTGAAATGCCACCCATGCAATATCCAAGTTACAAGAAAAGATGACCCATCCATGTACATGTACCAAATTTCTCTAATTTTTAGTCAAATTAGTTAGCATTTTTTTACCTAATTTTAAGCTATTTTGAATTGAATTTTCTAAGGATTTGTGAAAAAATGCCAAAGTTTGTACCATTTGGCACAAATTTAGGAACATTTTGGAAAATACAAGATTTTGCAAAGAGAAGGAGCAATTTAAAATTCCAAAGAGCCAAATTTTGCCATGTGAATTTATGACACATACCTATAACCAATTTTATTGTAAGTACTGATTGCCTCTTCCTCTGAACCATTACCAAGCAATCAAAGTACAATCAAATTAATTCCATGCCCCACTAGACTTTCGTTTGGAATTGATCATTTCTAAAATCCTACAGGGTGATCCATAACATAAGACACTTGGGTAGTGACAAATAAAATGCAAGATGGAATAGGGCCATGGCTCAAAATGAATTGCAAGTAGGGTAATTCCAGGCAATTTAAGGGAGTTCGACAAGTTCAATTGTAGAATGTGTATCTCCATATTTTTTCACAAGATGTCATTTTGTAGCGCTGTCTAGTGTAGCTAAGCATTTGATTCCATGAGTTGTGTCATATTTAAAGGAGCATGGTCCAATCTTTCAAAAGTTTTCAGATTTGTAAAGAAAGATCAGGTTTTAGTTTCAAATGTCTGTTAAATTGCTCCAACCATTTTAATATTATTTTATTAGCAATTTTTTATTTCAGACCAAAATATGAGTAATGCTTTGATACCAAAATCTCAAAAGTTCAAAAAAATTAGAGCAATCAAACATGTCCTAATAAGGGAGAGCCAATTTAGTAATGTTGTCTAATGTGTAGAGCTTATTAAAAATGGTTTTATATAATATGTCCCCTTAATTTTACTTAAGCCATGTCATTTTAGTAGTGTTGTCTACCGCATGTAATTCTCCCAAGTCTCCCAATTTAGACGGGAGTCTCCCGCTTTATAGGTAGCTCTCCTGATCTCCCGATCGGGTAGCCATATCTCCTGCTGTGAACCAAAATTTACCAGGATGTCCTGCTAGCATGTATTTCAGATGTGTTCGTGCTACATTTTGTTGAGCTATTGAAAAAAGAAATGATCTTGTGAGTCATCTCTGTGCTTGTGAGACCCTTTTTTTTTTGCTTGTCACTTTTCAAAAGCTACATAGAAATTTTTTGTGTAATTTTAGTGGCTTCTGTAGATAGCAATAAAACCAATGTTTACAAGATGTGTCCACATCATTTTATTCTAGTTATATAACATGTGTGCATGTACATTTGAAATTAGTCTCTTGGGAGAGTTATTTGAGTAATACTGTCTACTGTGGATAGCAGTAAAACATACAATATATACCACAACATAATTTTCCCGGGGGGGGGGGGGGGGGGGGAGGGAGAGGGCACTCAGGTATATTGATGTACACATGCATGAACATAGGTTTACAAAATAACAAGCTTTATATATTACATTGAAGGATTTACTATACTTGTACTTAATATCCCACCCCCCCTAAAATTTGATTATTTTTTTTCTCTCCAGGTTTTGAAAAACACTCCCTTTTTTGGGACATTTTGTAATTTGGTTAAAAAAAAAACCCCACCCCTTTTGTTGAAAATCAGACCCCTAAACATGTGCTTTGCTTTCCGTGTTGGTCAGTGAAAAATGACCCTTTTTTCGTTTTTTTTTTGTTCACACACAGTATGTGTACACCAATATATCTCACTGGTCCCATGGAATAATTTGTCACTTGTTTCATATATGAATTGGTCTCGTGGCTGAGCTATAATTTATAATAATGCTGTCTACTGTAGATAGCAATAAAACATTCAATCACACAAGATGTGTCCACATATTTCAATACAAGCTATGCATCATGGAAGTAAGTCTCTGGGTTGAGCTATTTTCATAATTGATGTCTGTTGTAGATGGAAGCAAAATTACACTAGAAGTATTCACATAAATTTACTCCAGCTACCTCATGTATCATATGAGACTGTCCATCTCAAACCAGCCATAAATGCAGCCTCTTGCCATTTTCACTTTAAATATTTGCAAAGACCATGTTAAAAGGATTGAAATGACCCCTCAATGAACTTCACTTGATTTCCGGAAGTCAAGGTATGGTCCGTTAAAGGTTGTCAGGGAGTTAAATGTATAACTGAGATAAACGCCTTCAAAGATCAGTAAGCACCATGTTTTCTGTTGTGTGTCCTCAAAATACACAGATATTTCATATTTCCGATCATTTTCTTGAAATTTTGCTGGTGTTTTGAAGTAAGCTCAAGGATTGTGTATCTGTCAAAAATAAATTTCGGCCAATTACTACCTTGATGTATTTTCACCTGTATCGCAAAATGAAGTTTTCTGCATTCACGGCTCGTTTTAGATGGGCGGTCACATATGAAATAAGTCTCTGGGCAAAGCTATTGTAGTATAAAATGCTGTCTACTGCAGTGGATGGTAATAAAACATTCAATTACACTATATGTGTCATCACATAATTTGACACATGCCATGTGTCATTTATAGAGTGAATAACAATAAAAATGTTTGGAGTCTTAAAAATACAGAGTCAAGGTCACCTTATTATTCCTTTCATGTAACGCAATGAGAAATGAGGCTACTGAGCATCTTGCGTATATGTTGTTGAACTGATTCTCAGTTTTTCTGTACTAATATTTTCCGTTTGTGTGCAGCATGCACAGAATGTATGTTAGGCCCAAAAAAAATTGTTGTGTTGCCCTCAGCGACTGATCCTTTTCAAAAATTAAAAAAAAAAGGGGTCGCGAAAGCACCCAATTTTGCTCAGATTGGTTGTTTTTTGAGAAAAATATTTTGAAAATAGTGGAAAATGCACCTAAATTTTATAATTTCTAAAGGTGCTTTTAAAAAAAAAAAAATTCTGACCGACCGTCTCATTTTTTCAGAAATTCCACTTGAGGGCAACACAACATTTTTTTTTCTTGGCCTTATCAAGCTTTTTTCTTAAGCCGACATAGAATAGGCATCAGAAATCGTGAAAAAGTGGCCCATAGTCCATAGACCTTAACATTTCTAGAGAACCAGAATTTCAGAAAATTTTAATTCCAATTTTGATTCAGAAATAAAGAATTTATCAATAAAAGAATAACTTGTTTGATTGTCTTCAGATGAAAATTGTTTTAAAAAAATGTTTCCTGTCATTTTCTTCACAAATTTTGACTCGTATTGGATACAAACAATTATACACCTCAAGCTGTAGTAGGGGAAAATATTGTCGCCTGGGTCTCATTTTTTCTGTCCCACCGGGCTCAAAAAGTCGGGATCCTTCTACGGTAAAAATTGCCCGGCAAAACAATGAATTAACCTTTTACAAGGTGTAAAAAAGGTATATTGCTACTAAATGAATGTATTGATTTATTTTCATTTTTTGTCATCGATAATGTTTTATTCCCATTTTATTCACTGCTTGTAACTGAAAGTCATCATTAGTCACATCATGAAGCAAATTTGTTCTCAAAGACTACTATTTTTACACTTTTTATGAGACATATCATTCAATATGATTATAGAACAAGTGAATTATCCTGTAAAAGTAAAAATAAGCAAATGTGAATCGATATCTACCACATTCCCAAAGAGATTGCAGATTTTGCCTTCTTATTGACATATTCTGTTTTCGTTTTTAAAGATTATCATACATATTTTTAATTATTTGCTGCTCATATTTGTTGTTCCCATGAAATATATCACCCAAACAATAACCTGTTCCCAGTACATTACCAAATTTAACATTTAATTATATAATATGCTATTGAAGCAATAGACTAATATTATACCAGTGAAGCCTGATATCAAGCTAGCTAGTTAGATAATGATATTGGAAAAACAGATCACTTATGAATGTGCATGCTCAGCTACCAGAATGAAATAATAGCCTAGAGTATTGGAAACAAGAGAAGATATTGTGTATATCCCATCATGCATTGCTTCCTATGGGAAATTTTGTGCAAGAAGTCATGTGAGTAGTTAGTGATGAAACATACCCAAAATGCAAGATTGCAACAATTAATTTATTTTTATGGGCATTTCATCACTAACTACTCACATGATTTCCCATACAAACAATCCCATGGGAAGCAATGCATGATGGGATATCATATCTTCTTTTCTTGGAAACGCTTCATGAATGTCAAGTTTCTTTGTCATAAATTATTTGGCCAGTTTGAAAAGCAAAGACGGTTTGAGGTTAATGAGAGAAACAGATCGTGAAACGTGTGAAACATGACGAAAAGGAGGGGGACTCAAGATGCATATATTAAAAGAGGATTTTTCGTTGAGTCTGGTGTATGCTAAGCAGCCGCGGATCCAGGGTTGAAGTTTTACGGGGGCGCGACGCAGGGGGGAGTTTGATGGGGGATGTGCCCCCCTCAAATTTGGAAGATTTTTTGAAGTTGAGGCATAAATGGCTCGATTTGGTGCGTTCTTTTTGGTAAATTGTTCTGTCGCGAAACGACTCTACATGTGCCAAGGACTGAGCCACGCAAAAATCAGGGGTCGATACGAAAGATATAAATTTGTGTAATTTCAAAGTGCAAATCCCGCCATTTTGTACATATATATTTTTGTCTAATTCATACCTTAAGTTGGCACTTTTTTGAATTGACAAACATTAGTAGGGGGTGTCTGAGGGGGATGTGGCCCCTCAGAAGATAGAAAATTTTTGAAATTTCCAAGTGCAAATCACGCTATTTGGTGCATATATTTTTGTCTAATTCATACTTCGAGTTGGCATTGTTTTCAACTGACAAACAATATGTAGGGGGTGTCTGAGGGGGATGTGCCCCCTGAGAAGATAGAAAATTTTGAAATTTCAAAGTGCAAATCCTACTATTTGGTGTATATATTTTTGTGTAATTCATACTTCAAGTTGGTACTTTTTTCAATTGACAAACATTAGTAGGGGGTGTCTGACGGGGATGTGCTCCCTCAGAAGATAGTAAATTTTGAAATTTCAAAGTGCAAATCACGCCATTTGGTGCATATATTTTTGTCTAATTCATGCTTTGGCGCCCTTTTCCCTCTCCTTTCATTCTCTTTTTTCTTTCCTTTTTGCGCCTCTCCTTCTCTCCCTTTTTTTCCTTTCCTTTTTGCGCCCTCTCTCCTTTTCTCTTTCCTTTCTGCCCTCTTTCCTTCTTTTT
>JXSR01S001625.1:102579-115407 GCA_000969725.1 Ophiothrix spiculata
CGACTTTTGGCAAAAATGGCCACTTTTTCAAAAAATCGTTATAAAAGTTCTAATTGTCCGATTTTCGTCGGGTTTTTTGCTAATAAATGAAGGAATCGACAATTCTAACATGTTCTGTAAGTTTCAAGTCAATATCATGCAGATATTTTTCAAAATGGCGATTTAAAATTTTCAGAGGTGGCAACCACCCCCCCTACCCGCCGACTTTGACGGCCTACCATAACCCCACCTTAGGTGGTACCCCCAATTTTTTTTTGTCAAAATGACCACAAAGGATGTAAAAACAATTACCCAAATGCCCGGGGTCGCTTAGCTTTGTGTTTTGGTGTAATTGGCGATCATCCGTTAGGGGGGGATGGTAACCACCCCCCCCCCCCTTAGGAAGACAAGGGTTAATTGCAAATTACATCCAACTACTAATTAGCTATAAATCCCTACAAAGCTAGTTTCCTAAGGATGGAGAATAATACATTTTGTTATTTAACTTTTAAAAAATAAAACATTTTTTTTTCAAATATAGCTTCCATGGAATGTTATTTATTGATAACATTTGGCAACAATTTTACCCTCTGAAAATACACCTTGGCAAAATTCAAATCATCCATGGGTTAAAATTTATTCAAGATTGATATATTTAATTCATGCCAAAGAGAGTAGTACTAGTCAATATGATCGGGTGGAGTACCAGCATATATTTATAAAAACCACATGTGGCAATAGTCAGTAATTGATGGTAATTAGATAATTATTGTTGCTCACATAAATTACCTGAAACATTATTGCTTTATTTTGTCATTGTTGACATAAATTTGATTAAGAAGTTTAATTAATATTGCAAATAAAGTGAAAGTGTTAATTGTTTTTCCTAAACCTGTGCATGTAAATGCAGACTTGCCAACTTACATGATGAGAAAAACTATCTATTTATCATGATTTTATACTCTTTTTTTCTTTGTTTGGTACAAAGGGTTTTTTTTAGCCAAAGTGATGACCTCATCATGTCCAAGTAACAAAAATAATCAGTTGATCATCCCCTCCCTCTCTGGTTTTGAAAGCCATACCAATTTTTTTTGAAAAAATCAACAAAGCACTTTTTAATTGGTATTGACAAGTGGACAGGATCCTCATTGCACTTAAATAAAAAACCTAAAAAATACCATAATATCATCTTCAAATATGTTATGGTGGCCATCTTGGACATGGCGACCATCTTGGAAAAAATAACAAGGGCCTCCCTCACCAACTTTTTGGAAAAGTCGGGACGATCAACTGGTTATTTTTATTACTTGGCCCAATATGAAACAAGTATTTTTCGTGATATAAACCATAAATGTTTTACAGATCATTGCAAATTACAATGTTGCCTTATAATATCAATGCATGCCTGAATGATGACCAGTGTTAATTTATGTATTTTTTGCTGCGTGAAGAAAAACATGGAAAACCCGTTCTTGCAATATCATGCCTTTGTAAAAGTAGCGGTGAACATAAAATCAATTGTTGACTCGACTGATTTTATAGTCTAAAATGCCTTGACATGTTTTTATGTATTGATTTCTTGTGTTGAGTACCACTAGCTGTACAACTATGCATATGTCACTATCGACTGCTGCTGCTAATTAATAATGACCCACTATATTGATTTTTAATTTACATCTTGTTCCTTTCATAATTATGTATTTTATTTAAAATCTCTTTTTAATTCCAATTGAGTACATCCTATGCAGAAATAACCTACATGATTATTTGACATCTTTATGGTGCTTCCATTCACTTTTGTAAATTGGAAAAGTAGTAAATAAGCACCCTGAGAAAAATAAAGAATTAATAACATGTATGATAGTTGGTGATGATTAAATGGGAATGAAATGAATGATTCATGCCTCGAGAGGAACGGACATAGATAGGTGATACATGTATTTATATATCCAGCCCTCAAGACACCATTTTCACGCCGTGTCTATATAACCTTTATATTAGTTCACAAGCCCTATTTTGAAATCTCTTTTTATTGAAATCACTTTTCAGGACTCTGTTCTCAAGACCCCCATTTTAAGCAAAATTTTTGCTTCCGGAACTCAAATTGACCCAAGAAAACTAGTTTACAAGGGTTATTTACGTGTCATTTCAGTTCTCTAGATCCCCTTTTCAGAGTCAATATTCAGTTCCCTAGACCCTCTTTTTAGAAATCTAGCCAAAATAAAAGCCCAATTGAAAAAGAGTTATTAAATAGCATGTATTTTCTCTTGTTTTTCTTTAATTCACAGAGATTATGAAAGATGTTATCGGTGAGATAACAAAGAAGAAAAAATGTTACAGAGTAAGTGTTGAAACAGATTCTATTGTCAGATTTGCCTCAGTTTGAGGCCTTTTGCAGGCTGGGGATAGTATAAACATTGGCCTGTATTCCAGAAAGGTGTTTGGCTTAACCACGGTTTAACTGAACATCAAGGCCCGTATTCCAGAAAGATGTTTAGCTAAACCATTGTTTAACTGAGCATCAACTGTCCAGAAATTATACGCATCATTGCAGCTTTTAAGCAGAACAGTTCAATGAGTCGTGCTGTTGACAAGAAATAAAACCTTGATTTAGCTAAACACCTTTCTTGAATACGGGCCCAACTGTCCAGGAATGATACGCATCATTGCAGCTTTGAAGTGGAATAGTTCAATTAGCCATGCTGTTGACAAGAAATTTAAACCATGGTTTAGTTAAACATCATTCTGGAATACGGGCCTATGATAAACACGTACATGAGCCTGTATTCCAGAAAGGCGTTTCTAGCTAAACCAGGGTTTTATCTGAGCATCAACTGTCCAAGAATGATACACACCATTACAGCTTTCAAGTGGAATAGTTCAATGAGCAGTGCTGTTGACGAGAAATTAAAACGGTGGTGTAGATAAACACCTTTCTGGAATATGGACCATAGTGTTGTATTCCTGACTAAGATGTTGCCTCATATTTGAAAGTTCCCGTATTATTCCAGTTCTCTATAGTTCTATAGTAACAATTCAATTATATGATTCCATTAGCTGACTGGACATAAGGATAGAAACATTGGGAATATAAGTAGAGCACATTGAATAGTTTACAAAAATACACTTGAATGGTATCAGATATCAAAACACTTGTAGCACTAGCAGGAAAGATCTTTCATGCTCGTAAGTTGTTACTTGTAGTGAATAAAGTTGGTATAGACCTAGCTACTGGTACGTACAGGCTCAATAGTAGTATGTTTTACCCATGTCTGAGGTGTGATTCGAACCTGGGACCTGGCGCATCCTGATCCCGTGCCAAGCAATACTGAGCCACCGAGCAGGCGCTGCTTCGGCAGCAGTTCTGTGATCATATCTATCTACCGTCTATGACGTATTTGGACTAATTTTGTGATTTCTCTCCAAAGTGTTTTGGAGTATGTAGTAGCATAAGAGATTGACAGAAATGACCAGTGCCAAACTATTGTTGTGATATTTAAACATTTGCCATATATACATTGATATATCTTGCACTCTTTTTTCAGGCATTGGTTGTGGACCAGCTAAGCATGCGTATGATCTCATCATGCATCCGTATGCACGATCTTGCCGAATATGGGGTCACATGTAAGTGAAGTATTCAACTTTTTTCCCCTTCAAATTTTGCTTCTTTTAATATAAACATTTACTAGAAGGGACATTGGACAAGTTCAACAACATTCCCATCCCCCTGAAAAATTTCAATATTTTTACATCATTTGAAGTGTTAGTGGTTCTGCTTGAAATGTTTCATTGTCATATTCAACCTCCATGTACAGTATCAAAATATTTAGAGGTTTTCTTTTATTTGTAGTTATCTTTGGTGACAACAAAAATACTGTTCTCCAGATTATAATTTTTATATAACAAGCCAAAAGTAAACCATCAGCCGCTTTAAGTTTTAAATTTTGTACAATACACCTTTAATATTATCCCAAATTACATATTTAAAACATTGTTTCATCTGATTTATGGTTTTGTTTTAAGATTCAGATTAGGAATGTTTTTTTCAATCTGATTTCATATATGTTTGTAGATCTTCAGTATGTAAAAAATATTGACTAATTTATTTCCCTGTATGGTCATATTGATTTGTGTGCATTAGTTGGCTGCTTACTGCATACTTCAAGCTTTATAGAGTACCCGGTACCGTATTATATGATCTAAGTCAGCACAACAACATTGAACCACAAACATACAATCCAAATGACTGTATGTCAGAAATTGCTGTTTTTCACCTTGATTTGAACCCAGGACCTCCCGCATCATGATCCAAATAATCACTATGTCAAGATATCAAACCACTAAGAACATACTGCTATTGTTCTTGATCATAATTAATTCCGTTCTATGATGTATTTGACATGGTTGATTTTCTTAACTTATGGAATGGGATATTGCGAGATTCAATGGGGTTAAGGTTAATGGGGGGGGGGGGGGGGGGGTTCGAGGTGAACACTCACTTAAAATAAATTTTTGTTTTTTGTTTTTCCAGTGGTAGAAGACATTGAGAAGAGAAGAGAGAGGCTGGGCATGGAAGCTATATACCTGATTCAACCGTCAGAAAAGGTAGAGTTATCGAGGAATATATGACCAGTACAAGTGTACTAAATTATGGCAGTAGAAGTGTACTTTTAGTATTGCAGAATGCAATGCAACAATACCAGTTAGGAGTTAATTTACAAATTTTTATCCAAATAAAGACATTTTTCTATATTTGAAGCAACATCAATATTTATGTCAAAAGCCTTGAATGGAGGCCAGCAGTATATAATTGTATTATGTAGACCATTCCTATAATTGGCATATTTTTACCACTGAGGGATATCGGGACTCATAACGAGGACAAGTATGGCATCATGTGATGCATCGTGACTAATAGACCTTTTCAAAATCCATTCGGAACATTGATCACATGTCCATTTTTTCAACCAATGACGTACAAGCTCATTAAGTATGCACGATTTTGTCAACAACATTTTCCGAAAATTCTCTGGCATTTCAGTGCAATAAAAGTGAAAAATAAATGAACCAGACCCCTACATTATTAAATATACTAATTCTGAACAACTTCTGGCTTTGAAATCAGCTGATTAAGCTTAAGATTTCAAGTCACATCAGGGTGATCACACGACTCGATAGTGCTAACGCTAATTACAAGTTTGAATTCATACGCAACCATTTAACGAGAACACAAACTTAACATTCTGGTTATTGTGTTGAAGATTCACTTTTTCTGTCAGCAATTGCTGGAAAGTGTAAAATCAGCTTCGGAAATTCTCGGAAAGTTTTATTTTGAAAAGGTCTATTTACACGCAGACTTGTACGGAGTCAGTGACAGTGAAAATATGCCAATTATAGGATAAGTCTCTATATCATTCATATAGATTCTTCGTTCACTGATAGGCTCAGAGAACATTTTTAGAGTTTACCTTCAAAAAAGTCCCCTTAAAATTGCATTCAGAATATTCAAATAATTGAGCTTCTACGCAGCTCGTGCATACACGTAATTCAAAATCAAAATCACCTGACAAGGCTCGTGGATAATAATCATAATAACTGGATAATTTTCACCAGTATCAGGAAGTTGGCGCTGCTATTACGGTAACCAATCACACTCAACTGCATGAAATGCACTGGGTTGAGTACTGCTCAGATTACAAATTGACAACACTTGTTAATGAGCAATAAACAGGGGTGTGAAATTTCCTCATTTTTGCTGATTTCCTCGTTGTTTTGAAAAAAATTGATACAAACTTTTTGTTTGTTCTCTCATTTTCAGCCCAATTTTGACATTTTTGAATACTTTCTGTGTTTTTAAAAAGAGGTCACTCACACCCCTGAATAAACCCTCAATGACTTTCAATGTACTCCTTTCAGATTGAAATCCGTAGACCTATAAAGAGCAATTCAGATTGAAAGGATTAACTAATTACTATACATGTTTCTTGCTGGAATATTAAAGTATTGTATACAGCTTACGAGGGAATGGTAGAAACTATTTTATATAATGTGGCATACCTTTAGCCAATCAGAGGAAGAAAAATCTAATAATGCCATAGATAATAATGCCATAGACAATAATGTATAAAGTTACTCTATTAACACCTTTTAATTGATTTTAATCAAATCGAAGGTTAACAGTCAGAAAATGTAACTTGCTTTTGACCAAGTAAAAATTTAGTTCTCACATCAATCCTGTGATATGCATTTAAATTATGCTGATGTGCATTGCCCAATATATTGGATATGCTACACATGCTATATTTGTGATATTATGTCACGTGTTGCTGGCATGAAAGTTCAACATCTTGCGATGTTTGAAATCGGTGTCGCTCTGAGCACACCATACATTGATTCAAAGTTGTTGTTGTTGTAGTCCCTACCTTAATTCATATTTAGAATATATGATGAGCTTATCTTAGGTGCAGATTAATCAGAACATTTTTTATTTGTAGACTTCCAATAGATAGTATGATGAGTTTACAATTTTCTGGCTGTCAATCTTTGATTTAACATATGTTTAAGTGTCCCTGTGTTTTTTGTACAACAACATTATTCCCTCTATTTTCACCCTTTAATCCCAATTTCAAAAAACATATTCTTTCCTTGCTTGGAGTATTAATAGTCTTCAGCTTTTTCTAAATAACCTTTAAACCATATACAGGTAATATATAACACAGAGTGTGGTTTATTCCAAATATATTATATTTGAAATTAATTGTACAGAATTGCCAGCAACAACTTTAAAGATACATTTTGATCCCAATTTCAAAAAAAAAAAAAAAAGAGAAAAAACAAACCACCACACAGTTAGAGTTATGGTTGTGTAGAAAGTATCTTTAATTAAATCACACCATCTTGAGCTGTTTTGCAAAAATCCTTCTTAACAAAACTTTATTTTGCCTCCATGATATAGATAAGTTGAAACAAGGAAAAATATATAAAACAGTAATGTCCTCAGTTGTTAGCTGAAATTTAATCCATCAAATAATTAAAGCATATTATTGGCATTATGTCAAAGGAATACATCTGGTGTTTAGGAAAACTAACATATTTCATTCCTTCCTTCTAATGTGAATGTGGGCTGTTATTGGAATTTTGTAATTAATGATATGATATAGAATTAAAATATGAGTGGTGCTCTGGCAAAATGAGCGGAGAGTCGCTATTGAAGATTTGAATAAATGGCTGCTAAAGTAAAATATGATAATAAGATCAAATTTCTTTTTTTGGTATAAAACGCATTAATGCATAAGTGTTAATCTATACCTCACGTTTTGAAGCTCAATTATGTCGGGAAGTGTAATTATTCACTGGTAATTGATTGCGTTATGCTATCATATGACATGCACTATAGCAATCAGTGACTTTAAAATGGACTTGCGCCAATTTTTTACTGCCAGATTTTGAGTGGACTGTCTTTTATTTCGAACTCTAAATGAAGATTGTAGAAAGAAAGTATGACATATTATATATTATTCGAAAGCTGAGATTGTAGAGAATTAAAATATGCCATAAACATTTTGAAAATCGCGACCTTCCGCTCATTTTGCCAGAGCACCACTCATATAGCTGAATCTGTTTCTGTAATGATGCGTAGCATGTTTGTATGTGTATCAGTATTTTTAACCAAGTGATTGACTCCCTTAACGGACAGACTCATACAAAAAGTGATCCAAAATTTGTATTATAACCTTTATCATCAAACAAAAAACACATTTGGTATTTTATTCAAACATTAAGACTTATGCATGCACCGACATGATTTACCCCCGGATTTACCAATAATTGAGGTTCCCTGTACAGTATAAATGCCTGTCTTATCCTGAAGTTTTGAGTATATGAATAACATACATTAACCCCTATTTATAGTACATGTATACAAAAATATATTGATCCAAAATTTGTATAATAGCCTTTATCATCAAATAAAAAACACATTTGATATTCTTTCAAACTTTTAGATTTATGCATGCACCGACATGATTTACCAAGAATTGAAGTTCCCTGTACAGTATAAATGCCTGTCTTATCCTGAAGTTTTGAGTATATGAATAACATACATTAACCCCTATTTATGGTACATGTATACAAACATATATTGATCCAAAATTTGTATTATAGCCTTTATCATCAAACAAAAAACACTTTTGATATTTTTTCAAACTTTTAGATTTATGCATGCACCGACATGATTTACCAAGAATTGAAGTTCCCTGTACAGTATAAATGCCTGTCTTATCCCGAAGTTTTGAGTATACAAATAACATACATTAACCCGTATTTATAGTACATTAACCTTTCATCATCTCTCAAACACTGCCTGCATTTTGGTTGGTTGTCTTAATAACAATATACCATGTGAAAATAACTAACCTGGATCACAACGAATTTGGAGCACCCTGAATAAATCATTGAATGCACCTGTTTTACTTTTTCAGTCGATTAATCATGTGATCGATGACTTCAAGGAGCCCTGTTACGCCCAATACAAAGCGGCCCACATTTTCTTTACCGAAAGTAAGCATACCAATGGAAACTTAACTTTTTTATTTTCCCTGATTGCATCGTTCCTTTATCATCTCGTTATTGTCTCTTTTTACCTTTCAGTCCGTTAATCAGTTGATAGACGATTTTAAGGACTCCTATTTTACCCAGTACAAAGCAGCACACGTCTTTTTTACTGAATGTAAGCCTGTCGATATATGTAGATGATTGTACTATAGATTTTTTTTTAGTCACATAAGTTGAGAGGATGTCCTTTGCTTGATATTTTTACATGCATGTTGGACTTTGCTTGGTACAGTCTTATTTTAGTTTCATTTATAAGGTTTTACACATTGTTTTAGAAGCTACAAAGAGATGTTAAATAGGTTGTTTAAATGGTCACGCTGAATTTCATTCTTATCTTAAATGGTTCACATGTTTTCATTGTCATGTTGCAATTTGTATATCACAAATCTGGTATTGCACAGCACAATCGCAGGGCATTGGTTTAAGAAAGCAAGGATGAATTTGTCAAATTTGAAGGCGGTATTGTGGCAGTTTGGTTTCATTTTGGTATATACAAGGGTATCAAAAAGTTTTGAACTTTACCAAGAAGGGATGGAGCTATATCAATGAAATTTTGTCAGAATAGTCACTTGTCTTTATGTACATTATGGTGCAGAAATGATCTCATAAGTACTTTCTTTACATATGACGATAAATATCATCTACCTACCCGCTTATCACATAAGCTGCTTGGAGGAAATTGAGACATGTGGCATAATAAAGTCCCTGAATTTGAAGGGTTACAGGACCCAGTTAATCTTAATGACCTGACCAAATTTTAGTTGTTTGATACCATAGTAAAGCGAAGAGTTTCCTCTTTCCATTGATACTAAAATTATGGAAATCGGTTGATGAATGACATCACAATGATGTCATAAAACATGGTCGACCTGAAAATAAAATTCAAAACTGGGTTTTTTCAATATAGAGGATCCGTACAATCACGGTCTGTGGACAGTCAGTTAAAAGTTGGAGAAATGTGTTTCTTTGCACATTGACTATGCAAAGATGTCTTAAGTATCTCCTAATAAAATTACATTCCTGGCTCTATTTTTTCTGGGTAAAGTTTACAACTTTCTGATACCCCCTCGTATATGTTCACATTTTTTCATTGGTATTTTCATTTAAGTACGAATACTTATTTAATTTGTTACTTGCATGCAATAAAGCGTATGCTGCTGAGGATTTCATTACTTATATGCGGGTCTTTTCAGTGCATCAGTGCATGACTTTTCAAAAGGCTTGTTTTTATCATAAAAGGTATAAAAATCATTCAAATATAGGATTAAAATGTGAGAGCCAAAAGCATGACTACGCGAAATAAATATTTATTGGGCAATTTAAACAAAAATACATGCAGGGGTTGCTATTTGCAAACAATAGGGCCCTGTACTCTGGATTTTTGTTTACACTGTCTAATAAATTATTGTTTGGCCTATAAAATTTTGAGCAAAATCAGTACTTACACAGTTTCTTCTGATATTTTGAAGTTGGTTTCAAAGTGTTTGTCGTGGTGGGCAAAACGTCTCGATAGCCTCTAAAATTTGCCGAGTTGTTGCAGTTGACACTGGAAACAAACTAGATGATAGTCTGAAATCGTCTTTGTGTGTTTATTTATCTCAAGTAAATGCACCGATTAAATACAGCAAAATTAAAAAAATTAGAAACAGGTCTGTTGAAAGCATCTGTGCATGTTTTTGTGTGCTTGTTTGATTGCTGATGGAATGGATTGGAAACAAATGAATACATGTAAAGCAGCACTGACCTATATCTATGCTGCACTTCCCAGGCAAAGGAATGTCCAATATTTTTTAGAAATGGGAATTGTGGTGCATTCAGTGTTCAGTGATTTCCTCACTGCAGCATCGCTTGATACGGTCTTTACAAGCACTACGAGAAGTGCACTTTCAAATATCAAGACTGTGTATCGAGATATGTTGTGCAGTAAGGCAAACAAAAATATTGTTTGGTTTTCTTGACCCACCGCCCATAATTTTGAAAACTGGAAAAACATTTTTACTGTACAAAAGAATAGCGCACTAAATTCCGGATTTTTTTTTGTTTTGAAATTTGGTGTTCTAAATATAGTAAAAAACTTTTTGACACTTCTAATCAGGTTTAAAACATGAACAAAGTGGTATAATAGGGAAACATCCCAATTTACACATATATCTATAACTTACACACCTTGTTCAGTGCCAAATAGCAAATATCTCAACAACAACAACAAAATTTCTCACTGCCCGCTCCACGTCAGAAAAAGTTATGCAGGACAACCAAACAATTTTTTTTTGCCTAATAGTATCGCTTGACTCCAAGGCTGTGTTCACCAATTAATGTTCATGACTAATTGTGAGCGATTCTAGGGCAAGACAACTTAGCAGTTGCGTTCGCACAGAGACTTGACTTGCGTGTTAAAATGAGTGGCGCGTCAGTTTTAAGGTGGTTTCAGAGTAGCTGTCGTTGCGGCACACGACGTTGCGGCAGATGACCAAACATTTGCAATTTTAAGTTGTCGTATTGTAGTATGACACGATTGCATATTGCCGCAATGGTCTGTCGCCAGAACAAGTTGAAATCATTCAAACTCGAAATATTGTGTCGTTGCGACCATCAACACAGGGTAATCGATATATCAGCTTGTCGTGCGACAAGGTCGAGTTTGCGCACTTTTTGACGTCAAGCTGGTCGTGCGACCACACGACAGGCAAGTTTGAAACCAGCTTTAGTCACAAGCTAGACATTTTTTTATAATTGCGTTCACACTGGGAATTTCCTCGTGAACGGATCACAAGTGTGTGAACATACACTTTAGCACCATTGTCATCAATATACTTCCTTTGTTCTTGGTAGGGAAGCATGGACTTGGGTCATTGTTGCAGTCAAATATTCAAAGCCTGTGCCTGTTTTTTTTTCAAATTTGTCACAAAATTCAGATAAAATTTGATGTGGCTGCTCTTGTTCTCATTTCGTCTTTATTGTTTATCATGTTTGTACATAAACATTTGCATGTGTTTGTGTTTGTTTGTTTTTTCTGATCACATATTTGTGTTGGGGTTCATATTTAAATGGTATAAAACAGATATTTTGTTGTTACACACAGTCCATTAGGTAAACATTCGTAAATGGGACTACACTGCCCAAAGGGGGGAGACAAATTGGTTTAAGATGTTTCTGGAACATCTCCCCTATGGCGTAGTAGAGGGTAGATCTTGGAGGTAATAGATATTCCTGTTCTACAAAAAGGTATAGGGATGGTGTGAGGTGTGGGTGTGGGGTAGGCCTGGGACTTTTCGGGTAATTTGCTACCCGGGTACCCAACTTATTTTTTGGTCGGGTATCCGGGTACCCGACCGTATTGATAATTGAGTATTTATGTTAGAACGGGAAGTTTGACGGGTCTACTACGACCATATGATGTCTCAGTTATACCAAAAAAAAATATTTTTTGCTGATTGAGGTCATGATTTATCATGTTTACTTCGATCAGATGATGATTTTATCATTGGTTCAAAATTTTATGATTTTATTGTCCAGTTCGGGTAATCGGTCGGCAGATTTTTTACCCGGGTAAGCTAATGACGGGCGGGTACCCAAGTTTTAGTCCCAGGCCTAGTGTGGGGTGTGATTGTGTGGGGTGTGTTGGGGTTAGTGTAAAAGCACCCTCAAACATTGACACACAACAGTGACTAAAACAGAGGATGCACATGAAAAGTTGGAAACATGGATGTCCTTTGTTAGCAAATATGTGCAATAGGAGAAACTGCATAAAAATGCATTTAAACTTAAAGGCGTGCATTCTGATCACTTACACTAACAAAATCAAGTGGGTGATTTTGATACCACATGAAATCGCATATTTTTCTCATAACCCCTGCAAATTTTCACTCCCATATTATGTTTTGTTAAAAAGATATGATTAAAAAGTGCTGAATTACTGGAAAATTTTGTTTAACAAAAATGAGTATCCTTTATGTTTCTATTGGTCACTCTCAGACACATTTTTGCCTGTAGTATTAATTTGGCTCAAGGTATACAAATTAAACTTTACAAACACTTTATGTAGGTGATGACCCTTCATTCAAATATGGAAAAGTATACGTTAAATTTTCACCAGATCGGAATATACCTTTAAGTCTCTCATCGAATGTTTTGGAAGTCTATGGTTGCTTGTGATTTGATATATTTTGTCCGCATTTACGAAGTACTATTATTGAAATCATTGAAAAATTTCCTACAAATCAAATCTGCACA
>JXSR01S001625.1:127340-144089 GCA_000969725.1 Ophiothrix spiculata
TTTCTTCCCAAGTAAGGGTGTTAGCATGTTTCATATCCATATATGGAGCCTGTGCTGATATCCAAAATGGCTGCCTTAAGAATTTTAGCACAAAAGGGATTAAGGTGACTTTGAAACGGTATCGAAAACACCAACAATTTACAAAATAATAATCAAATGATATTAAAATTACTTTGATGGTAACAATGGGAACATTTCAGGGGAAGCAGGTGGCGCAGCAGTAGTTGAGTCCCTGGTTTGCACCAGTGAGCTTGAGACCTGCTCAACAGGCGGTTGCCTGCCAGTTCTGGTCAGTTCAACCAAAATAAACGATAGCCAACCGCCCAAAACCGGCCAGGAGCGACAGACAACCAGTTGAGTTTTTAAGCGGCTCTTAACCCATTTTTCTGCATGAAATTGTATTTTGGCATTCATTTTGAATCTCAGCACAGGCTCCATTTAGAGTTTGAAACACGCAAACACCCTTATTTTGGAAGAAATTATCTTTTTTATTATCCTCAAAGCCAATTTCTATCAATTATTTTGAACATTTGGTACTTTTTATTACTGCTTCAAAGTCATTTTTATCAATTTTTGTGCCTAAAATCGTATTTTGACGGCCATTTTTGATGTTAGTAACACCCTTACTTAGAAAGGAATGCTCCTATTATTACCTATGAAGCCATTTCCAGTGATTATTTTGAACATTTTGGTGTTTTTGATACTGTTTTGAAGTGCCTCTGGCCCATTTTTCCCAAAAAAATATTTTGGTGGCCATCTTGGATTTCAGAACAGTTGCCATTTGCCTTTTATACAAGTTTACAATACAATTAGGGGGCATATGATCTTATTGTATGCCTGAATGATATTTCTTGTTGAATATTTATGATATAAAGCATTTCAAAGGCTATTTTGGTAGATTTTAATGAAAATCGGCTAGTTTGACGCCAATCTTGGCGGCCATTTTGAAATTGAAATATGCAAATGACATAATTTTGAGTCAGATGTATTTGTTGTAACTCCAAAAGCCATATTCCAATAATAATTTTGAACATATAAAGTGTTTAAAAAAATACTTTTAGGCGATTATAATGAAAATAAAGTATTTTGGCGGGAGTTTTGGCGGCCATCTTAGATATCTCGCTTGGGGCCATCTTTAATTTGAAGGTCAAAACGGGGTCAAATTATATAAATGACTTCAAATATGAGTTCCTTGACCCTAAAAACCATGAAAAGCACATGCTGATAAGGTCTATAGGTCAAACTAGTGAAAACCTCATTTTCAAGATGGCCGACGGCAGCCATATTGGATTTGAAGGTCAAAACGAGGTCAAATAATAAAACTGATGTTAAATATGGATTCCTTGACCCCAAAACCCTCATAATGCACATCTTGATCAGTGCTGTAGGCCAAGCTGTTGAAAAACCAAATTTCAAAATGGCCGACGGCGGCCATTTTGGATTTTGGCCCCCCCACGGAAATTCCCCACACTTTTGGAAGAGGCACCCTCGCTAGTTTTGTTAATTAACCTTCAAAGAAGACAAATCCATCGAGAAACCAACCTCCGCTCTCCACGGTCACGGGAGTCCTCCAGATGACCCAACTAACATATCTTGCATGTTGTTTGATTTTTAAATCGACCTGTTTTAATTCTTCTGTTTTTACACATTTGTCTGTTTGAAGGGACACATTTAAATTCTTGACTCTCTTGATAATGAGTCACTATCCAGTTGTGCATGATTTGTTTTGTAAGTACAAAATGTAAAGTCAATGCTGAGTGATTGAAGAATCCTACAATACTCCCAAGGACATTTTAAAGTGGAATCTGGACTGGCCGCCATCTTGTGTAGCTCATGGAGCAGAGTTATTGTACTTCCAGATATATTCGGAGTTTTGGCCTGATATCCAGGCAGATGGCGTAAATCTTCACATGGCGTCAAATCAAAATGGCGGCGAGTCCAGATCCATGTATATAAGTTTCTTAGATACACCACATCAGAAAATGGCCTGGGGCGGGGTGCTCAGAAAAATTTGGTAGGTATGTGAAGCATGCAGTATCCAACATACGGTCTTACCGAACTGGTTTTGATCAAAAATTAGGTCTATGGAACTGATTTTTTATCTGAATTTACATCTCAAGAACTACTGTTTTCCCATAAAAATGTGACTACTTGAGCTGAAAATTGCTCAAGCGCAAGTTAAAAACCTTACAAAACACATTTTTGAGTGATACTTTTTCTAATTGGGTCTTCGGAACTGAAGTAATCTTGAAATGGGCATCTTGGGGTGTGGAAGACGAGGCTTGAAAAGGGGGTCCTGAGTGTGGCACATACCTGTATTATCTTCCATCAATGTAAGTGACCCCTCTAGGCTGCATGTATGGTAGTGGGCAATCGAGAGATAGAGTTGTTTGGGGCGGGATAGGGTGGTGTACCTGGTAGGGATAGGCAGGTAGGTTAGTTATCATGGGGCAGGGGTAGTTTGTACGGTGATGAGTAAGATATGGCCCCCTTTCCATTATTCACAATATCCCCTATCTGTTGCCCTCCCCTACTCACTGCATTATCTATCACGTTGCACGACTAATTCGCCAATAGTCGAAGTCGCAACTATTTGTGATAGTCATGACTATCAACTATCAATAATCACTAGTCGACTAATTCATTTCTGCTACAAACCACACACATTTTCCCTCAGGCCCTGAAGCTACATGTAGAGATGGTATTCAAATGGACATAGTTTTTAGAACTTTTGTTATCTTAAAAAATGTGTTATTATTTTCTTGGAGGAAGATATTTTGTCAAAACTGGATGATAAATACATGTTTGGGACATTTTTCCAGTGCCGATCAAACTTCCAACAATAGCCGCCAAGATAGTGAAAGTCGTGACTATTTGATACCAACTAGTCGACTACTAAAAAAGTGGTAGTTGTGCAACCTGAATTATCTACTTATATTGAAATTTACCTTTTTTTCTTATTTGCCAGGGGAGGGGGGGGGGGGGGGTCTTTTAGAAAATATTTGTACGGGGATGCTCAAAGTAGACTTCAGAATTTTGACCATCTCTATAACTAGTAAAGCATGCTTTTACGACCCATCTCTATAATACCATTTTATCTATATAGAAAAAGCATCAAATTTAGGGCATATAGGGTGCTTTTTTAACAAAATTTACCAAAGTACACTAAATTTTGCAAATTGGGCGCATTGGGTATCTGGGAAAATCTACCCACCAATATACTAAAAATGATGAAAATGCACCCCTAAACCTTAGAGCACCCCTGTATACCACTTGTCATTAAGACCCCCATGTTTTTTTTAGCGTATTTGTCTGTTTTGATGATATTTTTAACAATCTCAACTGTTCGTGCTTGATGATCAAAGAGTCTGAAGCTAACGCTAGGCCATAGTTATCTTACTCTTAAAGATAACCCGGGGTAGTGGGTAATACTTACATTGACAAGGTATACGTATATGTGCCTGCATTGTGGTGTGGGTTTTCACAAATTTTGGTATAGCGATTGGGTGGTTTTCGTCTCGGATGAAAGGCTTTTGTGGTAAATTTGCAAAAAAAAACACCCACAAACAAAAACAACACCCAATTTGAGTAAAATTGGCTGCTTTTCCATCAAAATTGGTATATTGATGGGTGGCTTTTTGAGCCAAAAGGTATAGAGATGGTCAGTTTTTCAAAGTCCGGCAGGCAAATACCCGTACAAATTTTTTTGAAGAACCGGGAAGATAACAAGAACATGTGTGTTTGTATCATTTTTGTACTTGCTTTCTTTTTTCTTAGAACGGTCACAAAGAAACTGAAAGAATTTGCTGATTCTAAGAAGATGACTACTGGTAATAAAGATAAGGTAAAGAGATGGGTTCAAAGAATTTTGTGACACTAAGAATGCAGCTGAATAATTATTGTAAGACACATACCATTTCTTAAAACAGTCCAACGTCCACAAAATCTTGTCTGGAGCAAATCTCGGAAACCATGTACCATATGTTGATGACATTTGGTTAGTTGGAAGGGCTGGGGTTGAACTGACACATCTTGCAATTTTAGCACAAAATATGAATATTAAAAATCCAATTTGCATAATTGATTCATAATATTGTCGGCAGCATTCAGACATCCACAAAATCTTGTCCGGAGCAAATCTCGGAAACCGTGTGCCCTATGTTGATGACATTTGGTTAGTTGGAAGGACTGGGCCTGAAATGGCACCACTTGCAATTTTAGCACTAAATATGAATATTAAAATTCCAATTTGCATAATTGATTCGTAATTTTGTCGGCAGCATATCTTCTGAACTGTGAGGGCCACGGAAATGAAACTTTTGACATGACAGGTCTCAGGTTAAACTTGCACTGTGAAACTTTTGGAGGTGTGGTCAAGGTCATTCAAGTTCAACATGTTATTTTCAAGGTCAAATATAAAAAATGTTCAAAAAGTTGACCCAAGGTCAGCCAAGGATATTTCAAGGTCAAATACCAAAACGTTCAAAACGTTAATCGGAGGTCATTTAAAGTTCATTGCAATAACTGTTATCCCACCTGGATCAAACTTGCAGCATAGATAATTCTTGACCTAAGGTGTGTCCTTGTGGAGTATTGTCAAGGTCATTCAAAGTCAATTGTGGTTAAAAGTTATTGCGGTCAAGTGTCTATAAATTATAGAAATATGTCCTGAGATCATTTGAGGTCATTTCAAGGTCATCGTGATAACTTTTTGCCCTTAATTTCCATACCACATGGATTTAACCTTGAATAGATAATTTATTTCAATCTATTGGCTTGTGATATATTTTGACTTGAAATGAACTTGGGTATTGTTCAGTTTGATCATCAATTTGACAACGAGAAAACATTTTTTCAGAGCTTTAGGTATTTGTGTTGTAAGATGCCAATAGGGAATTATAACAACCATACAAAGTATTTAAACACAGCCAAGCACCTGATACACATTCAATTCCACTGATGGACATTTTATAAGGCGAAATAAGAATTAAAGAAATATAGCAGAGTGAGAATGCTTTATCCAGCAATTTGTTATTATCGAGATTTGTTTGTGTTAACACTGATCGATTGTAAGGATAGTTGAGAGAGTTGAATGTACCCTGGGAATTTCCTGCAATTCATGATTACCTTGTTTCACATTGATGTATTATTGTTCCTTTGTTTCAGACAAGTATGCGAGACTTGTCACAAATGCTGAAGAAAATGCCGCAATACCAGAAAGATTTGAGAAAGGTAAGATAGAGGACAACAATTAGAGAATAAAAGATCATATTTACTGTTTTACCTGTCATCTATCGTCTCATAATGGACGTCAGAGGGAAATAATATACAAATAATGAATGATTATGAGTGTAACCTTGCAAATATTTTCAAGAGGAGAAAGCTGAAAATAAATATAATATAACACTATACTAAAACTGAATAATTTTCCATATGAACTGTAAGAAAATCCAACTTGTGTTTTGTTCCAGTACTCAACACAACTGAAATTGGCTGAAGACTGCATGAAAGCGTTTCAAGATGGCGTTGACAAGCTGTGCAAAGTGGAGCAGGACTTAGCGATGGGCACAGACGCTGACGGCGAAAAGATCCGCGACCAAATGAGAAATATCGTCCCCATTCTGCTGGATGGAAAGATCTCTGCGTACGATAAGCTTCGCATTATTCTGCTCTACATTATTGGAAAGAATGGTATGTAGACTTGGTCATGCATATGTGCAAAAAGAAGAATCCCGCATTTTTCCCAACAACTTTACATTGACTTGTAATATGTCTGTAACCAAACCCTAATGGTGCATTCAGAGTCCAGCGATTTCATCACTGCAACATCGCTCGATACGCAGTCTTTACACGGGCTACAAGAAGTGCGCTTTAGATTTTCAAGACTGCGTATCGAGCGATGTTGCAGTGATGAAATCGCTGGACTCCGAACGCACCATAACATTTAATCAAAACCCTAATGCTCAAAATTTCTAACCCTATAGCTACCTTAAACCTGACCTAAATCCTAAATCTCACCTTAATAACTGACCCTAAAATCAAATCCTAACCATATCTATGTAAAAAATGGGAAACAATTCTGGAATTTTGAGAATTTCATTGTCTGGGAAATAAGCGGGATTCTTCTTATTGCGGTGGTCATGTAAATGCAACCCCCCCCCCCAAGTGCAAAATTTGCATTACACACTATATATTAGGCTAGTTCAAATGTGTTGTTTTGTAATTGCATAACATTGCATTTTGTAATCTTTCATAAAATATTTTCTTAACTGGAATCAATAAGTACAGATAATCCCCACTTATGAAATTGCAATCCATAACAATCCTTTTGTGTTTACTCAAGCAAAAGCAAAACACCTAGAGTTGTTTGCTTTTGTTGAAGAGAACAGTCTATCCCATACTTTGATTGATAAGCCTCTTTTGTGTAGTAAGATTAATTTGATTATGCTTTTGTCAATTACAATGTGTAAACCATCTGTAAACTGAAGCCTTTGAATGAGATAACTTACAAAAATCCTAAATACCTGATTAAGAATTGAAATAGTTTTTAACTCAATATGCTCAAATGTAGCGTTTCCGCTAAGGATTTTGAGCTTGCGCCAATTAGAGCAAGTTTGACCAAGTTTAAGAGGTGCCTGCATCAAAATCATGAGCTGTTGCTGAAAATTGGTTCAATAAAGCTAGAAAAATATCTTTCTCACACATTTTCAGAAACTCGTTGCGCCAATTTTCACTGTTCCTGCGCCAATGGCATGCCATACTGCCTTAGTGAAAACACTGCTCAAATGTACTCATGAGAGTGACCAATTTTCTCTAGTAATAATAACTTTAGTAATAGATTTAGTTTATTCTGTCCTGAATAAGGTCATATCATAAGTGTACTAAAAGTCTGTTTGGATTCTCATTTATATATGCTCCACATCGGAGCAAGATAGAAAGTGTAACCAAGGTACACTCCCGGTCAAAAGTGTTTGCGCACGCTTAGATACGGGCAAAAATTTAATTATTATATCAAACAACCATATTTGACTCTTCCATCACCATAAAAATGGCTGATTTCCTGGACTATATACATTTACACCGCACAAAATTTTTGATAAGTACCTATTTAGTTTATTATTCAATGGTAGTTATCACCGTGTAACCGTGAAAAACATTTCCAGGTTTTAAGTTGTCCAACAATTGTGCAGTTACATATTTAAACTCCATTTTGACTGTGCAGAAGAAAGTATACAGTATTTTTAGCACGCCATATTTTCAAATGCGGTGAATGCAATTCCTGTTGAGTTCTTTAGATCTATATATAAGATATAAAATCCGAAAAAAATGATGCATATGATGAACGGTTCTCAAGATATGGCTGGTTAAAGGTTTTGTTCACAAACACTTTTGACCGGGAGTGTATTATAGAAACCTAGTAGGCAAATGAAACCAACTAGTAATAAGTACAGAGTGGCGTAGTGATAATATACAGTACAGTGACCATAGCCATTCAAGCCTGATCCAGGCTAACTCTTGAAATGGTTCTTATTGTTTTTTCTTTCATGCAATAATGAAACAGTGTTAACGTACGGTAGCCAAGCAGATACAACTCCCTTGCATTTCCCCTTTGTTGTCTTTATCATTATCACATGCATACTTGTTAAAATCTTTTGTTTTTAAAATATTTAATTTTGGAACACAGGTATTAGCGAAGAAAATTTGCACAAGTTGATTCAGCATGCACAGATCCCTGAGCCTGAGAGACCAACAGTGACTAACATGAAGAACCTAGGAGTTAATATCATATATGATGTAAGTACACTGTCCAATCCAGTTCAATCTAGACCAGATTGAACCATTCTAATCTAAGTTGATTCAGCATGCACAGATCCCTGAGCCTGAGAGACCAACAGTGACTAACATGAAGAACCTAGGAGTCAATATCATATATGATGTAAGTACACTGTCCAATCCAGTTCAATCCAGTCCAGTTCAAAATCATTCTAATCTTAGTAAATATAATCTTAACCAAGCCAATCTAGTTTATTCTGATCTAGTTTTATCCAATTCAATCTAGTTAAGATCTGATCCAGTCATTTAAATCCAATCCAGTTTAGTTCAACGTTATGGTATATCTAATCCAGTAAGACTACTCCAATCTAGACAAATCCGATCTAATTCAGCAACACTGATACAGTTCAATTCTGTTCTTGCCTCCCAACTGATCTTTTTAAAACAATAACAAGGATATCCAGTCATTTGATCCTTCAGTTGAACCCATAATAGCGAGTTTTCGAATCCACGACGGTGACATATTCTACAACGGTAACCATGCATTTCAATTTTTCCCGCGGCGCAAAATTTTGTAATACATCCGTCCTCTTGAGTCTACAACGCACAAACAGCCTGAGAACCGTTCTGGCCAGGACGGCAACGTGTGTCTAGAACGTAGCAGGGACGGCGCGCACTATACGCGGTGATGTGCGCCGTTGTAGGATACGTCGCCGTCGTGAAATCGAAAGCTCCCTATTCTTAGAAAGACACCACCCACTCACCCATCTATTTGAACACAAAGGTTTCTTCCCAGAAAATGCAGAAATGATTTAGCATTCTATGTTACATTTTTAAATTCTGTGTACAATAATCCATAAGTTCAATACTACACTGCTCATTTTTGTAAGTATGAGTTGAAAATGTGCATTCTGTTTTTCAAGGTCAAAATGGTAGGTGGTAAGGTGATGGAACTCTAAAAAATAGAAAATAATAATTGTGATGGGTAAAACTCATTCGTTTCAACAGCAATTTACCTTATTATTTACAGTAGAAACTCATTATAACGAAGTTGCTGGGGACAGACAAATTACTTCTTTATATCCAAATTTTGTTATATCAGGGTTTTTAAAACAATAAAAAACAAAAGAAATTAGTAAAATGGTACAGGAAAATTACTACTTTATAACAGGGCTTTTCTTATATCAGATTTCGTTATAATGAGTTTCTACTGTATTAGCATATTAAAGTGGTGTGCGTTTGTGACTGAGTTTGCCATCATATATATTTTTACGGGTCTATTTAATATTATATCACTCCTACATAAATCCAAGATATTTTCCATTTTTTACTATCAGATTTCCATTTGATAGTACACAGTATTAATAGGCATATATGTTTAACATTGCGTTCACATAAAGTTCGAACGCATGACTTGGACTCACCAATTTATTGACACAGGTAAAAAATGATACATAGCACAATTATTTTAGTAATGAACAAAAAAAAAGTGGGTTTTTTTTAGTAATGATAGTGGAATTTATGTAGGAGTGGTATAAAACAAATATGAACTATTTGTTTTGTGTGATGGGAAATATACCATCCCTCCTTGATTATTCTATTCATTCCTCTTGCGGCTTGTGAAGTGGAATAATTAAACTTTTAGTTCGGGATGGTGTATTTCCCCCATCGCACTCATACTCAGTTGATATTTGTATACTATTATGGGTTTGGTATCTGTACGTCCATCCGATGATTATATCCATATTTTGGTAACATGGCAGCTTGACTAAGTTAAATGATAATTCCATTAAGAAATATTGCATCCCAGAAAGTATATGCAGCATAATTTTGTGAGTGTGACCCCAAAGATTGGAAAATAATAACAAAACACAAATGTAGAACCATGTATAGTGAAATATCCTTACTTATACAATATGACCTTCCCTATATTCACCGACCGACTTGCTCCATGCAACCAGGGGCCCGAGGTTCAGGAAAAAGCCATCATAAGCAACGTGAAGCAACTTGGTCAGTTGGGCGGACTCATCAAAGAAAGGGACGATGTAAGCATACAGAGAGCACTTGTTTGATTCTCAGCCATAAGAGTAGAGTCTTTCATCATGAGTGCATTGCAGTGCGCCATTTTTTCTTAACTATGTGTTTGTTTTTCTAAACTTACAACACAAGGTCAACTCTCAAATAGGTGTTTGTTGGACAGGGGTGGTATTCCTCAGGATTTTCCTGGCTTCAGGATTGATTCTGTTCAAAATGAACAAATTTTTATTTACTTTTGACCAGCAGTTTGTATTCTTTCATTAAATGTAGGATCTTGCCTTTTAAACTTGATATCACACTTCTTCGAATGACGAAAATTAACATCCATAGTGCAGGCCCTTTTGTTTACGAACCAGACAGTACCCCACAATTGGTGGTCATGCTATCAATTTTGTCCAAGAGACTTTAGTAATTGTAATTTAGCAAGACCAAATTTGATGTTTTCTTGTGTTTTTGAACCACCTGTCTTATAAATTTTCAATATGGCAAGGTTTCAATGCATTTTTTTGCAACTCTCAAAATCAAAATGTCAACTTCCTAAACAGGAGCTTGTCCTTTTTATGGACTCTTCTTGTTTATTAATGACTCGTAATCTTATGGCTGTGAATCAATTGAGTGTACGTCATCATTGAATGGGTTATATGTACATGATGTTGAGGCGACAAGTTTGTAAAGTGGTATTATATGGTGATGGGGAATCATGGTTCCATAGATGCATGCTGGATTTCATGTCATTTTCATCCGGTTTTTGAATAAATTAATGAATAAATTTGACATATTGGTAGAGGATATCTTCATCAGTGTTCAGCATCTGTGAGGATCATCTGTCAGAGTGACCAATTTTAGATGGAGATTTTAATTAGCAACTAAATTCAACATACAGTACTGGAACCGGGATCGAACCTGGGACTTAGCAAGGGAAATTATCAATGCTGCACTCACATCCCTATTAAAGTTCAAATTCAAGCTTGGAAATTGATTTCAAAATTCTCATTGTGTTTTTCCTAAGGGATATAATCATGTAGATACAAACACTGTTCATTATCTGTCAACATAGTTCTTGTCTACTTTATTGGCATTTAGATTTAAGTCTACATATATTAAAATGTCAGATTCGCTTGTTGTGTCTAAATGCATGTATTCTCGCATGTAGCTAGGTGGCCTTTTGTGATTGAGATCAACACAATCAGTAAAGTTTGTGTACTGGGCAGAATGTGATATTAGTCATAGTTAGAAGTGAAAGTTAACCTATTCACGAATCAAATCTATTACCATAAATTATCCTCATGTGAATGTGCTGACAAAGTGTCTAAGTGACTGGTTCATGCTTATTGTAATTTGAACCACGATCAGAATGATCGCAACACATATTCAATGGGTAGCCAACTGAGCGTGACCAAAGCGTGAACCAGTAACCAGCATATGACGTTTTCACCTTGTCGACGAATAGTAAATGTTACTCAGCAATAATCTACTCGCAAATTTGAGGCTTTCTGACAGTGTTTTATTTATTTCAAATTCTGCAGTTGATGGCTATTAGGCATTTACAATTATAAATAATATGGTTATTTAGATGAAAAGATAGGACACTTGAGAACAAACAGACAAAGCTAATAATCAGTCTATAGTGGCCACCCCAAAGGACTTGGTATATAATTATTTGTCATATACAGTGTATGTAATTAAGTATTGCTCTTAATCTGGTCATTCATGAAACACTTGTGTTTTGTCATGTGGTTGCTATATAAACATTCATCATGTGCATATAATACATTCAATGTTTACTGAAGGTTTTAAGGGTGCTTGCTGATTCAGTCACATCAACAATTTTTTTTTGTAATCAACAACTTGATGAGCATGTGATCATGATCTATGAATTAATTCCAGTTATTTTGATTACTAAGGGTAGCACATTTCTCTTTTGATTCTTACGACTCACAATTCTAATAACTTGACTCACATAAATTCTGTGCATGACATTAACCCTTTTGATCCTATAGAACCCTTGAGCGTTTCCAACGGAGCTTATGAGAGAACGTTCAGGCGTTCCAATTTGTATTGAGTACATATTCAGTATGAGCTATATATTTAGTCCTATATGGAAATTCAGGACTGAAAGGGTTAACTCCACTCAATCCACGGTCGAGATATCAAACTTCCATTTGGTTTTTACTGAACAGATCTCCATATAGAGATCATAAAGTTTTTGTTTCATATATATATATATATATATATATATATGTGTATCATAACTTGAAATGTAGCAAAGTTACCAAGGAGATGCTACAGTATGATGCTGAATTAATCCTAACCATCCTTATGGCAACAAAATCAGACAAAAAAATGAAATTGAGGAAACCGTTCTCAATTCAGTATCTGATTGCATAAAGTAGGCTTAGGTTATTTGTAGTATTTTCTCTTACATGAAAAATATTCTTGAATGTATGTGTGTAATGTGTACATGCATTAGGGAAATATGTACAACTATCGAGCAATGTTTTACGCTTGTGCGTGACTGCTGAATTTTGCAACTTTTGAGATTTTATTTCTTGGCACATTGATATATATTTTAGACTAACCAAGACACTAGTCAGTTTAAAAAAAACTAATAAATTAATGACGATATATTTTATTTTGATTGATATTTATGTTCTTGTGTCCGGGTTAAATCATGTTAAAAAAAAGATCAAGTGCCGGGTGAATACTGTAATCCATTGATACATATTGTTTTCCAATTGCTGGAAGGAAACAATGTTTCTTTTTATGATCATTTCTTCAGTAAAGTTTTAAACCTCGTCCCATGGGAAAAACACCAGAAAATGGACAAAGAAAAGCTGAATTTAACTGAAATAGCATTGTTGCTTTTGTATTATTTATTCGAAGTATATACATGTATGTATTTCATGTAAATATATTAAATCTTTAAAATAGAAAGTTACCAACTCAACCCAAGTACTTAAGCTTATGGTAGTATGTGTCAGTGAAAATCATTCCATGTGAAATGCTAGATTTTAAAAGCTTATGAAAGTAAAAGTCTTTAAATCATTCCATGTGAAAAGTAAATTTTGTTTCATGCATCTACCACAATTTTATAAGGTGTAATGGATTATGTGTAACAATAGATCTGTGTAACATATCCAATCTTAGCATAGAAAGGGACTTTCATACTTCAACTTAACACTTTTAAAGTACAGATGGTTTTATCTTCCAAGATATAATATGCATGATGTAAAATCTAATTGTGAAATTTAGATATCTTGAATTAACAAGAATGTAATATTTCACATGTATGTATTTTGTGCAATGTAAAATACCATTATTTTTTGTATGCTCTAAAGATATCTCTGTAATACAGTTAAGATGTGTCACTTAGGTTGACCATGTAATGTTAAAGTTGATAAATTTCCTACAAATTGCTAACATCTGGAGACTGGATGTTCATAATTTGTAGGAAATAATGCAACTAATTGTGTATAGAAATTATATCTATGGTTTACTGAGGATAACCACTTTATTTACTCCCTGAGCCCATTTCAATATAACTGACATGATTGGACGACCTATCTTGGCCCAACGTCCCTATTTTTCTGAACATTGCGTAGTTGCACATGCTCTCCGCACAAAAGCACCCTACAGATATTACTTGGGGTATATTGTGCAAACCCCTTAACCTATTCTGTTCAAAAGAATCTACTTGTCCTATATGTATTCAGGACTGTCTTATTATTTTTGTAGCTTTAAGGTTTCCTATCAAGCTTTCAATTTATAGATTTATTTTTCTTACCATTTTTTATAATGAAAAGATAATTATACTAATACATTTTCCTTATTATGTTTAAATCTTACCGAAGAAGTTAAGATATATTTGTGGTGTATAAAGCACCCCCCCCATCTTGTGTGGTTGGGGTAGATTCATTCCTTTTTTCAAGAAGTCTGAAGCACATGCATTTTTATACTTTTTGAATTTCCCACACTTTGATTACTTCACAGGGATGCAAGCAGGTCTTTTGTACACATACCTGTGGTATTGTTTTCTTTTTCCTTTTTTATACATTCTTTGCCTAATGAAAACTTAAAAGTGCTCAATTAATTACTTGCACATTTTATATTCTCCAGATTTTGTGTATAAAACAAAACAACTTAACTATTAATTACATTTCCCTTTGAATTTAACAAGTTTTGCATGATTAATCAGTACTTAAACAAATGGTATTTCTAAAATAAAGTATTTGAGTGATTCCTTTTAAGTTTCTGTCCAACTCTGAATAATCTGAATCAGTGAGTTTTACTCAGAATTTGACTTTATATTTAAACTTTGTCGATGATTTTATGAATGAGGAAAAAAAAGTTCAGCCTAAATTGTGACAAGCAAGAATGTTTAGTGGGGATTTTAATTCCTTTTGTTTTATTATCACATTCAAGAAATGCAACACATTGTCTCGGTGTGTGTGTAAATGTAGGAGGATGTAAAGAAACACCTTAAGCTGTCATGTCAATCATCAATGCAACATGTCCCACAGAAACAGAACAGTCCAACCATGATTTATGTACGAGGGGGTGTCAAAAAGTGTTCAACTTTACCCAGAATCGATGGAGCTATATCAATGAAATTTTGTCAGAATAGTCTCTCGTCATTATTTAAATTATGAAGCAGAATGGCCTCCAAAGTCATTTTACTTTCGTTATAGGTGGTGATTGATGTCATCTACTTTCCCGCTTATCATATAAGCTGCATGGAGGAAATTGAGACATACGGCATAATTAAAGTCCCTGCATTTGAAGGGTCCCAGAAAATCTTAATGACACAACCAAAGTGTAGTTGTTTGATTATCATAGTAAAGGAATGGTTTCTTCTTTCCATTGATACCAAATTTATGGAAATTGGTTGATGAATGATGTCACAATGACTAACTTAAACATGGCCTACCTGAAAATGTTGATTTTAATTGAAATATAAAAATGGATTTTTGAATAGACAGGATCCCTACAATTACGGTCTGTGGACACTCAGTTAAAAGTGGGGAAAATGTGTTCCTTTACACATTGACTAGGCAAGGATACCTTAATTTGTAAATAAAACTACGTTTCTGTGTCTATTTCTTATGGGTAAAGTTTAAAACTTTTTGATACCCCCTCTTATATCTGTGTTAACTTTAAACTTGGTATTCAAGATGCTGCAAGACAAGGAATTAAAATTCTCCCAATCAATTATCATTTTATCATTTTATATTAACATTATTAATAATTATTATATTGTATTGATTACTGACCTCTCCTACCTTTTAACAAATCTTTTAAAAATCTCATACAAAATATTTGTAACTAAGTAAACATAATTTTTTATAGTAAAAGAGGAAGCTGTTTTGAAAACATTACCTTTTATTTCTTATAATTGCAACATATAATCTATAAATCAATGAAATTGTATTTTAATTTACTGAGTGATAAAAGTTGGTATACCAATATTTGTGTTAAAACTGATTCGGCATAAATTATGCCAGAAATAAACTGTACACCCCCTAAAGAAGGCATCCATATTTTTCCTGGAAAAATTGGGAATTCCAGGTTTGATATTTTCATGCCTTCTTTAGGGGTATGTTCCATCTTAAGACCGAAAATTGGGAATTCCTGTGCCTTCTTTACCCATTTGATCAAGAAATTGTGAATATTTTGGGAATATGCACTAAATTGGTGAAAATATTTCGGAATTCCCATGCCTTCTTTACCATCATGGAGAGAAAACGTTGATTTATTTTGGGATTTCCCACTGAGAAATTCATGCAAAATATTTGGGAATCCCATGCCTTCTTTAGGGGGTGTACCATTAATTTCTGGAATAGCCCTATTACAAGGATTTGGGTTCATCTCAGAAATCTGTTTTGAAAATAATATATGTGACCTGTCATATCAAAAGGTACGTAAGGGTCCCAAAATAAAATTGATTTTTTGGTCTCATCTGAAAGATTATATTTTAAGCTTTAAAATGACACCTTGCTTTTGGCTATTGGTTGTGCGATTGAAGTTACATCCAAATTGGTAAAAAGCATCGGGCTGATTCAGAAAACTACAGTTCTGAGAAAATCAAGTTTAAAGTTTCTGTACTGGTAAAACTTGAATGTAGAAAGGATTTTTATCTCAGGTTTTTAAATATTTGTTTTATGTTTTGGATGTTTGAACCTGATTAATATGATAGAATACACTTCAAAGGTAACGTTTCTGATGAAATTAGAAATTTGACCTCGTACGTGATTTTTGACTCTGCTCAGCTTCAATGCCCCGTATCTCGTAATTTACTATATGCCGACCTTAAGGTACCTTTCGATATGACGGGTCACATATTGACATCAACCGACGTCTTAACTGTAACTTGTGTCTTATCCAGCTTTCTATGATTAATACTACAGTATAATGTTTTTTATTCACATTTATTTTTGAAATATTTACGTTCAACTCGCCTTGCATTAATGATTATGTTTACAGTACATGAATGTGTATCTATACAGTGGAAAGCCATTTACAATGATGTTTGTTTGTTTTTTAGCCACGAGGTCATTCTCAGAAAAATATGCCGAGGAAAGAGCGCATCACAGAACAAACCTACCAATTGTCACGATGGACACCAGTCGTTAAAGACTTGATTGAGGTAAGCCTTTTGTTCCTTGTAGGCCTGAAAATTGTTTGAATCATGTGACTGGACTGGACTGGACTGACTCATCGAAAAAATCTGTACTGGAGTCTCCCCTTTTAAATTGTCAAAAATCATGCTTTTCTAGAATTACAACTATCAAGGGTAGCAATAAACAAATTTACAATATGGTTTTGAGAGGAAGTCATGCAAATTCTGATTCCGAGGTGTTGTTTCCAGATGGATTGAATTTTTTTTTGCAATACTTAAACAAATGATATTTCTAAAATAAAGTATTTGAGTGATTCCTTTTA
>JXSR01S001625.1:144343-166361 GCA_000969725.1 Ophiothrix spiculata
TGATTTTGTTTTTGTAAGAATAATTAATATTGTTTGTCATGGGGTAAATACAAGAAAAATGTGACATTTTGAGGAAAATGGAAGGTTTAAAGAATTGTTTAAAGGTTGATATATGAAGACAAATTTTTAATTCATAGTTTTAAGGGGCAATCTACACAGAGTACAGATCCAGATACATGCGCATCTACGAGATCCAGATCTGAGATCCACATCTCCATAGACCGCTTACACATACAAGTGTACGCATAATGCTGTACATCAGATCCAGATTTGATACCTGTCTAGCCACAATCTACTACAAAGCAGCTTATGGAGATGCGCATTAATCTAGATTTGCACTTCCGTGTAGATTGCCCCATTTACTCTAGGTATACCATTCTTTAATACAGAGATCTTCAATTATTTTAACTTGAGTGTCACAAACATTTTGAAGAAGGTTGTTACAATGTGCCACCCACAGAAGTCCAATTTTTTTTTTAATTTCTGAAAATGCCACATGGCATCCCCAAGCACTAGTCCTGGCACCATCACTTGACTCTTTGTCAAGTCATGGGAAATGTGTGTAGTAAAACTGCCATTTAACTTTCTAAGTTTTGACATGAAATATCTGAAAAATAAAAAACCTAAAAAAATTCCTTTCAGCATAGGCAACATCTTTTAATAGTGTAGAATCATTACAAACCTAATTGAAACCCAAAGATGAAAGTTATCTCCCAAAATCTGGATGTAAACAAAGTTGAGGTTGTCAAATTCGGGAACCCGTCACAGCATACATGGTAAGTTTGGACCCCAAAATCACACATTTTGATTCTAAATGTTAACAAATCACCTATCATGAGATGCACAAGACTCTCAGGGAGCATACTGATTATAAAATTTGTGAACAGCTTCAATATTTTGGTTGAAATTGAGTTGTGGACATAGTCCCAAAATGGTCAGTATAGACATGCTTAAATGGCAGTTTTACTACATAGCATTTACCATGACTTGACACTAAGTCAAGTCATGGTGCCAGGACTGCCCCAAGCACTACATGTGACACTTGCAGCACAATTTGATAAAATTGGAATACTAGGATATCAATATCACAACAGTGGGAAAAAGTAAACAAGAAATTGTTGGAATATTTTAAAATTTCACTTGTTTGAATTTGATAGTGTAAAATGCCCATGTATTTGATAATGTTTATTGTTGTTGCTATAGGATGCATGCATAGACAAATTGGACAAGAAGCTGTACCCATATCTAAAAGGAAGCGCCAACACAGCATCGTATGGCTCATCGGGGCAACCAAGAAGGTAAGTCTTTCGAAGAAGTAGTATGCTTTTTAACCCCTTCAGCCCTCAACTTATTTTCTAATTTCAATTTTGTGATTGTACAGAGATGCCACTTTTCAGGTTTTAACCTGAAATCAGGTTTTTTAGAAGCTCAAACCATGATTTCAGGTTTTTTTATGATCTCTAATTTACATATTTTCATATATTTTTGGCCCTTTTTGGAGTATCTTTCAAGAATTGGTGGCTTTTTCAGGTTTTTTCAGTGAAATCAGTGGCATCTCTGATTGTATCAGGCCATCTTTATATGGTCATAAATACTATATAATAAGGGCTATTGTGTAAGCTATAGAGCAGAGTGTAAGCTTTCAAATGATACCAAATTTTATATAGGCCTATATGAATGTCTATTATGTTCTCCGTTTTAGAGATACATAAACATAAAGTTTGTGAATTTCTAAGTATTTCTTTATTTATTAGAAACGCCATCATATTGGAGTGAAAGGGGTGAAGTTGACCAAGTGTGCAAATATTAAAAGAAAGACACATAGGAGCTTCTATAATGATATTGTGTGATTTTTGTAGAAGCCAAATAAACTTTGACATGGCAAAATATCAAGCTGCCTACATTTGTTAAACTGCATGGTGCATTCATACTGAACAGATTGTGTATCGGATGCGTCACACTTCGCTGAGCATGCCGACTCATGTGGCCTAGTGGGCTAAGGCGTTTTGTTAAAAAAAAGCCTGTTATTGATTTTGTCTCATTTCACTTGCAAAATGTTTATATAGCGGATCTTGATATAGTTTTATGGGATTGATTCTAACCAGTGGCGTAGCCAGGCCTTTCTCCAAGGGTGGACAAACCACCCAAGATTTCTCCAATGAATTTTATCGAGCGACTTTACAGGGATTCTAAGGGGCCGACTAGGCCGAGTTTTTCAAGAAAAAACGCTAAATATTGTGCTTTATGAAGTTTTCAACCTAATTTTTAGCCATTTTTAGCTCTAATTGTTGTAATTTTATTGAGAAAAGGCAGTTCCTGCCCCCTTTATTTTTCTCCCAGGTCTTCAAAATTTCTCAAAAAAATTTCCAAGGTGGGCAAATTGCCCACCTTGCCCACCCCTGGCTATGCCACTGATTCTAACCTTTGATGCCTTGTTTTCTATTTTCCCAAACAGTGCAAGATACGGTTACTGGCATAAGGACAAGGGTCAACACGAGTACAAGAGTGGGCCCAGACTGATTGTATTCATCATCGGTGGTGTTTGCTACTCAGAAATGAGGACCGCATATGAAGTAGCCTCAGAGAAAGGCGGACCTTACAGCAAGTGGGAAATTTTATTAGGTAAGTTACCCAATATAATATTCCAGTAAGAGTCAAGAAATTTTGAAACTTGGGAATCGAAACTCATTTTGATTTCTGAACGCAGGCACCACATATCCACAAGTTGTGGCAAGTAAGGCCTAGTATCCATTGGCTGTTCGCATATTCAGTATTCCCTTGTCTCGTTTACTATTGTTTATAATTGTGCTGCGCAACACAGACAATAAATTTTGTTCTGCTTGGTGATCATATCAGTGGCCTGTGTACAGCAGATACTCCAATTACCTGGTGCTCACCAAGTATGAACATGTTGATTGTTGGTGCTGCCAGGTCGTAAGAATCATCTGCCGTACATAGGCCACTAGTAGTAGTGGCCTATGTACGGCAGATGATTCTTACGACCTGGCAGCACCAACAATCAACATGTTCATACTTGGTGAGCACCAGGTAATAGGAGTATCTGCCGTACACAGGCCACTGATATGATCACCAAGCAGAACAAAATTTATTGTCTGTGTTGCGCCGCACAATTACAAACAATAGCAAACGAGACAAGGGAATACGGAATATGCGAACAGCCAATGGATACTAGGCCTAAGGGACACCGGGGAAGTACGCAACACAGTTTCCCATCAGTAATCCACAGTACCGCGACATTGTGCATGCCTGAAAAGTATTGTGTACTCACGTGAAATGCACATGCAATTGTGTTACGCCAGGCTCTTAATTTTCATGTCTGAGAATTATTTTGAAACATTAATCGTATCATTTGATCGTGATATGTTTTACAATAAAAGATCCGTCTTTTCATTTTGCAGGGTCGACACACATCGTCACTCCAGAGGCATTCTTGAGCGACCTCCGTGACCTAAACAACAGTTGAGCATAGGGCTGACATCTTGGGTCATGGGATGACATCCAGCATAGGCTGGCTGCAGAGACAAGGTCCCACCACTCTTGAAAATCAAATCATTTTTTTTTTTGAAAGAAAAACAATTCAAGCTGAACAGAAACTACAAATGTTTACTTGATTTTATGGCCAAGTAGTTCGTAAACTACACCTAGCCCTACCAAGGGTGCTTGTTTTTTATGGAGAAGTCTGGAAGCACTGTATAGGGCATTTCACTCCTAATAAATATTCATATCATCCATATCTTAATGAATATTCACCAACGATCTATTAATAAATATTCATCAACCAGTTTTGAAGTAATTTCTTCAAGCATTAGCAAATGGTAGACCAAGAGGTCAAAGGTTGAATCCAAGGTCAAAGGTTGAATCCAAGGTCAAAGGTCGAATCCAAGGTCAAAGACCTTTAAAGGAAAGTTATGTATGCATTTTGATTAAGAGCAATATAGAGATATAATGTTAAAAAATACGCCATTAGAATAGAATCATTTATCCAAATCTACTACTGGCAAGTAGCCTGTTAAAACCGCTGTTTTATCGTTAGTAAGTGGCCATATTAAACCACCACGTCTCCTTGTACAGATCTTATTACTCTCTGTATGTATGTATATCTTGTCATTTGGGCCATGAATGCATTACTTTATACGTAGCTAGGAGCTCTTTATGACTAAACATTCCTCTTTTACTATCACTTTTTTCCAGCAAACTCGTTGGAAATGTTTACAAGTACCTGTATCTGTAAACTGTTGAAATCAAAACCAAATTGGTGTCATTTTATTTGGTAGACCTAGATTTGCTGTATAGTGATTGTTTGGTTTTCTTCAAAGAACCAAAAATATTTATCACCCTTTATCAGTTGTCTGAAGATCACCCCAGCGTGAAACTCAGAGTTACAACAAGATATTACTATATCACCGTGTATATGTATTTCAAGTTCAGCTGTTTTAAATATCTTTTTTGATTCCATTTTTTTAAATGAAAAAAAAAAACTATTTGCAACATCTTTTCCAGTTTGCAAATTACAAATTAGCCAACTTAGGAAGGTATTCATGTGGTAGCTATAAATTAGAAAACACAATTCATGTGATAGGAGTTATCTTAGATTTTGAGGTGGCAAAACTTTTCTCTTGTCATTGTGAATTTTTACTGAGCTGACTGGGGCACTTGGGTATTTATTGTGAAGTATAATTCAGGTCAAAAGGTGTAGCTCATAATATTTATTTGACTGACATTCCATGTGTATAAAAGATCAAGTCCTATGTTAGATTGATGGCTTTGGTTATAGGCCTATTTGACAGATAGGAGATATATAGTTGAAATTCTGCCAGTCAATTTTAATTTGTGTCAATTGCGTGAAAAGATATTTCATTCCAATTTATCTTTGTTGACAGTTTTGTTCTTTTCACTGGTAGGCATGCTTGAAGAAAAGTAGGTTGAATTTAAAAATAGCCTTTGACAGTATGCAGGGTACTATAAGCAGAATAAAAATGTATTGGACAGTTTAAACACAAATCCATGGTAGGGGTTGCATTCACAAACAGTGGGGCCCTGTACTATGGATTTTTGTTTACATTGTCCAATAAATTTATTGTTTGGCCTATAAATGGTCACTGTACGAATGGTGACTGGTTTGGTAAAACTATGACAATAATGGAATTGACTTTTAAATTGGCAATGAAATACCAATTTTTTTGTCATTGGGACTAAACCCAATATTTTTTTCAGATAATTTGAGACATCCATTCAGTTGTAGGATATTGCCATAGTTGGTTGGTTGGAAATTCCCACCTTAGTTCAGGTGCACCACTATGCATTGGCCTGTCATTTCTTTTATTGCAAGACAGTTCAAATTTTCTAAAGTTAAATATATCATATCTCTAGCACTCTGATTTAGTTTTTTAAGTGTCATTTAGATTTGACATCGTACTTGAAAACTTTATTATGTAAATATCGGATCCAAAAATAATCAAAATGTTTTTGAAAAGATTACTGGAAAAGGTTTGAAGCAAAAATAAAGGTATTGAGTGAATGAAGATAATACAAATCCATTATGGTCATATATTGATGTGTTAATATAAAGGCTGATTCTAATGGAATTCATGATTGGTAGTATCTCATCAATATGAAATATAGATAAGAAAAGAAAAACAAGGTCGGGTATATTCAAGAAGAAAAGTATATAGGATATATTATTGTATATTATTATTTGTTTTTGTGTTATATACAGCCCGTGTCCATTTGGAATCGGGCTGTATCGCAGCCTGTCTCTTATATGGCTAACCAAATGATGTAACATATCTGACAAAAATATTGTATGAAGTAGTGTACATATTATAATAGTATAAATGATTTACTGTAGATCAAACAATTATTGTTGATTATTCAAAGTTATGCAGCTCAAAAGTGGCACAATTAGTCAGAGATAAGTTTTCTTTATCATTTAAGTTTTCCTTTAATTTATAAAATTCAGATTGAGAAAAAAAATTGAAATATGAAATGAGGGCTTTCAATGAAGACATTCATGGTGTTACCAAACTTGAAGGTATTCTTATATAAAGAAAATTGTTTTGATTGCGAAACAGCTGATACGTAAAACTGCCTGAACAGATACAAATTCAAAATATTAATGATATGAAATTTGTTTTTTTATGTAGAAAAATTCTGTTTGTTTTGTGGTCAGCTAAATTTCTTTTCTTAACTTTATTCACAAGTGCCACAAATTATGCATTTTTGCCAATACAATTCAAACCAATTAAAGTTTGTAACCTATATTCATTGATATTAAGGCTTTTTCCTCCAATCTTTAGATCAATCTACAGAACAAAAAAATGTTAGCAATTTTCTTTTATCAAGATTCATGATATGCATTTCTGAATCTGATTAATGGCTGGTATTGCTTGCTACTTTTGTGCTGTACACTTCTCAGAGGTCAATTTTCTTCAGAAAAATAATGCAAACTCATTGTTTGAAAAATGTTATGCATTATCATATCCCAGAATGGTATTTTTACTTTAAAAAAAGAGATGTTTTTGTTTATTCATGCTTTGTTCAGTCATTGTAATAATGCTTTGTTTTATGGAATATCTCGAGTTGGTTTGTTTCTTTGTCTTTCCTAAAATAAGCTGAAGTGTTAGAAAAGATTTGAAATGGCACATTGAGAAGCAATGATGACAATTTTGTGTAACCATTTAAAGGAAGGAGCATGGTCTGATTGCCTCAACTTTTTTTCAAACTTTTTGAGATTTTGGTTCCAAAATATTGCTCATATTTTTCTCATAATCCATGTGAAATTTCACGGCTGAGTTATGTTCCGTTTTGGAGATATATATGAAAATGTGTCTAATTATGGTAACCATAATCAATTCTATACAGTAACGTATAGGAAGCTCTGAAATACATAAGTGCTCATAAAATAAAAACTGTTTGACCAATTCAGGTGAAATTTGAAATTTAGACCTCTTGAGTAATCACCTTTCATATGACATTGAAAAATTGGACCAAGCTCCTTTAAAGAATATTATATGGTTTATACTTCAGTTTATACTAGCAGCTCATAGAAAATAGGCCTCTGAGAAATCAAATTTCTGTATAGCAGGATATTTTTACAGGGTTAACTTTCAAGATTTTACCACTGCTTAACTTTTCAGTGGGCTTTAAATTTGCATTTTCAAGTCAATATAAAAATACTATTTGTGGGTTTTAAATTCATGATTAGCTGTACAACTGCAAAAATTCAACCCCGCAAAAACATCCTGCTATACAGTAAATCCTTTTGAAATGACAAACCAAGGTGCAATATTATATTATTAGACATTTGATAACCTGTAATTTTTCTTTCATTTGTGTGATATATCAGAAGTGCGCAAGTTATATTTAATAGTTTCCATGTACAACTAGTTGAATCAACATTTTTTGAAATATCCCAAGTTTGCCTACATCATATAACTCGCAAACATGTACTTAAGCTTCAGTGTTTTAAAACTTTTAGTATTCGTAGATGGTTTGATCCCAAATTAGAGACTTACTAACATACCATAGGGGAGGGCTAAAACTTTGGCGAAATATGAATAATATGTTACGCTGATTTTATATAGCGAGTATCTTGGAAACATGTATGAATGCAAAATTTTTCCTTTTAACTTTGAATCATTGAAGATGCTGAAGTTTGCGATTCATTATTGTTCTGCACAAGAGAAGATATTGTGTGTATCCCATCATGCATTGCTTCCTGTGGGATTATTTGTATGGGAAATCCTGTGATTAGTTACTAATGAAATGCCCATAAATCAAAGCTACCTATTGTAATCTTGCATTATGGGCATGTTTCATCACTAGCTACTCAAATGACTTCCTGTACAAATTTTCCCATAGGAAGCAATGCATGATGGGATACCCAAAATATCTTCTCTTTTTCTTCACAAGAAATAGCTGCCAATTGAAATTTGATTAACAGTACTGTTGTGATTTTTTCCTTATTATAGATTTATTCCGTTGGAAAATTTATATGTCGCATAAATGGTTTTTTCAGGCTTGTTTTTTGAATCCATTGTAACAATATTTTCATCATTTTTTATGATCAAAATTTCTATCTAGTGGAGAAATCTTCTATTGTACGACTATGGAATATGATTTAGTCAATTGATTTCGAGATTTATGTTGATAAAATTGAAGTAAATTATGTTGTCTTGTACGCAAATGAGCAAAACGAGGTATGATTTTTCTTACACTGATATATTAAGGGCATGTGCAAGAAAAGGCCGTCTGCATTAAAAAAAAAAGAAATTTGTATCAAAATGATCTATAAAAGGTTAAAATGTAGTAGTAGTTATTATCAGGACAGTTGAAAGTCTTCTACTGGTTAGGGGCCAAATATGGTATGATCATTTGCAATAAATCATACCTTACTTGATTTCAGGAAAATCTCAGATGATAAACTCTACCAAAAATGACTAAAAAGCAAAAAAGCAGATGTCCATTTCTTTCTATAAGTCTAGATATATCAAATATATAAAAAGGACGAAAATATTATGTTGAAAGGAATCCTTAACAGTTTTATATACCAAAATTTAAGACTTAAAATGCGTTGTTCTGTATTGTAGCATTCATTATGGTAAGGACAATTTGTAGCTCAACACAAGTTTGAAAAGCTTCACAATGTTTTATACTTATTTCAAAAATCATTTTCCGACAAATAGTATCTTTGAATGAAATCTACATTTTGAAGTACTACGCATGTGTTTGCTGCTATTCGTCATTTATGGTGCTATTGAGAATTTGGCAGTTGGTGTTTCTCACTAAATTTTGCACTTTATTGAAGGTTATGTGCTGTATTATACTAGTGGAACGGGGTAAAAAAGGATTACATAGGGTTTGCTTGTGTTAATTATGTAATACAGTGTTTTCTCTTTGGAATTTCTGTGAACAGTTGGGACTATCTTCTACAAACCAGCTGGCATTAGACTTTCAAGTTACAATGCCCATGGCAATTTCCTCATGACTAAACTCTAGTTTGGTGTGCTTCAAATGAAGTACTATACTTTGATCAACACTAAATAGGCCGGCTCATTCACATCGAGAATTGGTGCAGAAAAGCGTGTGCATTGCATACAGCACAAACGAAGCAGATGAACAGTAGTTCGTACTTATAACTTGTGCATTAGAATCCATGGTGTACTTGTGAGTGGGATTTCGTTTGCTCACGGATGAAGAAAGTCTCACATATATAACTTTGTAACTTTTCAGAGGTGGAGCATTTGTGGGCTAACTCCCTGCGGTCAGCTAATGGCTCAAGCTCGGCGAGGGAGTCAGCATATGATGTATACTCCCTACCAAGAATATGCCTACAAACACGCCTCTGGATGTTCTCCACCTGGTGTACCGGTTTCTGAGTAAGTCCTTGGTGCCAAAGAGGGCAGTATGTAGAATGTATATTCAAAAGTTGACCCATCTTTTGCAAGCAGGCATGAAGCCAGGGGTTTCAGGAGAGATAAATCAAAAAAATTAAGAGAAATCACTGCATTACTACACAATAATCACAACTCATGTAACACAAGCATTGAATCTTAACAAAAATATCACTGTGGTGATTACCAGGGGTGCGGCTTATATTCCGGGCGGCTTATATTCTGGAAATTACGGTAATTAAATAAACCCACTCAAAAACATACTGTAGATTTAGGTGCCAATCTATCTTTATACTTTCCAATATTGTTATTCTAATAATACTATCTATATATAATTGTCCACATTCTGTATCGATGTCTATTATTGATAACATGTCAGTTCTTGATGGATGTACTGTATTATGAATAAATGTTGCATGTATAAGTATAGACCAACAATCAAGTGTCAATATGGTTGTTTATTTCTAGGGCTCATTCCAGTGAAAATGAAACTTTTTTTGACTTCAAGCAAAAAATCAGCTTTTTTATTCAACCACATATGCAGGATTTTCAGTCATATGTTTGTTACTTGGTACGTGAAAAGTATTTTCCAATCAGAAATTTTAAAAATTTCCTATCCGTGCATGAATGAGCACATGTTTTAATTCAAAAATGTCACAAACGTTACCAAAAAGTTCCACCAAAATGTCACAAACGTTACCAAACAAAACATTACATTAAAAGAAATCCTGACGATAGAATTTCCTACTACTTTTTGTGTAATATTTATAGATATGTTATCCATCTGTGAAAAGCGCAATAACACATTTGCCAACATGTCAGGGAATTTTGAGCAAAAACCCATTTTCGAACGTTACATGAACTTTATTCATTATTTTGGCAATTTATTTAATCTTTGTACAGGGTTCGTACGGTCCTTGAGAGTCCTTGAAAATCCTTGAATTTGAAAACACCTTTTCAAGGCCTTGAAAGTCCCAGAAATATGCACAGAGTCCTTGAAAGTCCTTGAAAATTGATAATTTATGGCTAACTGATCCCAAATTCAGCGAGTGGATTGATGTCGGCAGGAACAAGAGTTCAGCATACTGCAAATTATGCTGTGGTAAGTCCTTGAAAATCATGCTTTTGGACCTTGAAAGTCATTGAAAAGTCCTTGAATTTTAAAGGCTCCAAGGTGTACGAACCCTGCTTTGAACACCTACATGTCTTGATCCCACCAGTTAGCACCATTATCAACTACAAACTCGTGGATATAATGTTTATGCTAGGTTCTGTGGCCATTTAAAAGTGAAATTTTTCAGTCACAAACGTTATTTTGGAACGCTCTTAGAGATAATTTTGAAGTGGAAGAAAGTTTTATTTAGATCAATGAGGAGTTGAGTTAATTTTAGGATCAGTTTTTGTGGAGAGCAAGACTTATGTTTCTTCATGATCAATTTTAAGCGGAGTAAGAATTTTGTTCAGAGACCAAGAATGCTTTTTAATTCAAAGATCAACTTTCAAGGCCAGTACTAGTAGAATTTCATTTAGTGGAGTCTTATCTACACGAACTACACAAAACAGATTATTTTATTGACAGTTTTATTTACAAAACAAAAAAATTTCCTCTCACAATACACATTTAAATGTCATAAAAATGTTTTTATTAAATTACTGCCTTTACCACTATAGTCCCTTCACTTTGGTTTTAGTTTATTTCAGGAATAGAAGGATTTTTATTGGTCTAATTTTTGGTGATCAAAGAATTTCAAATCACCTTGAGAGTTTTAAATTTCACGCTTATGATTTTTTAAATGTGCAGCAGTATATAAACCATTATTATAATTGACATACTTCCGCTGTTGAAGGGGTAAATCCACAGAATCGGACGGTGAATCGGAACGAGGGCAAGTAGGGTAATATCATACTTGCCCTCGTTCTGAGTTCAGATGCCCCGTTCGATTCTGCAGATTTACCCCATCAATGGCAGAGTATGTCAATTATAAGAATGGTCTATAAAAATTGCAGTACATTTATTTTCGCGCTAGACAAGTTGAGCGCAAAAATAAATGTAGCATGAAAAATTGTAAAGTGAGTGCAAGAAAGTCGTATCTGCAATGGCTGCCCCAAGTTATTTATTTTTCAACTTGTCACAAGAATGTGAAAAATCTCTCAAAATTTCACTGTCTTATATCAGTGGTTCTTGAAATGGTTCTTCAGGTGACGATGTCACCTGAAGAACCATATCAAGAACCACTGACCCAAGACTGGAGATTTTACAATGTGCAATCCAAATTAATGACAAAAGGCAGCTATTGCAGATATGACTTTCTTGCACTCGCATGACGAAATACCACTCATACAGAAAAGCGCAAACAATGATGGCAAAATTGTTACAAAATAATTGATCAGCAATTTGATAATAGTGGAAAAAATATCTTGAAATATATTTTCAAGCACATTCCCATCTTTTTTTTGGGTTTCATAGTTAAGCAAATATATTTTGGAAGTTACTCCCTGGTGAAGTGTTACATGTTATCCGATTGTCTTCTTGTCAAGTAGACCACACTTTCAAGTCCAGGCATGAGAATGAAATTCCATGAAAAAACAGGAAAATTGTGGAAAAAACAGGAAAACAGGCTAAAAAAAACCCAGGAAAACACATACATTTGGCCACAAAAAACAGGAATTCCTGTGTTTTTTTTCCTGATTCTCATGCCTGCAAGTCCTGAAAATGCTTCAGGGTAACAAACCACCATGACATTTAGATTCATTGTTTTAATATTTATATACTTTAAAAGTACAGCCAGCTATCAACCTATGTATTATTTAGACGAAACAGTATTGAAAATTATGAGTAGTGTGTCTACAGTTGAGATTCCTATTATTCGTTTGTGGTGCGTTTTGCACTGAAAGGGTACTGGTAGTGGTATAATGTAAAGCACAAGATTGAATGGCATCAGGACCTGATCAGGTAGATGCTGAGATTCAATTTTGACCGTCCGTTTTCAATGCAGTTCCATGTCATGTTGTTATTTCAACCTTTATTAAGCATCATGAAAACAATGATATAAAGGAGGTACACATAAGCCCAGGCCGTAGAATGAACATCAAATGACTCTGATGCCCAAACTAACGCAGGGCTATATACAAAAAAACAGTATTACAAAACAGCGCAAAAATCAGATGGAGACAAGGTGTTTGAGAAACAAGCAAAGGAAACGAGATCATATGCCAATAAGGGGCTGATTATCTGAGCCCCAAGCCGGCTCTTGTCTAGCATTCCAGATCGTATAACTCGCTAGAAGAGCCATCAATTTGCTGATTTCTCTCACAAATGCCTTCTTTGGCTTGGAACCTACAGAGGAAAATACCTTGGCAATGCTTCCGACATTGTCAGGAGTAATGAGTCCTCTCGACCCAACTTCAAAGTATGTCAGGTCGCAGGCGAACCCATTATCCTCAATGTCGGAAACAAGGTCAACGTACTTTTTCTGTTTACGCTCATGTGCATTGGCGATATTTGTTTCAAAAGGCATAGTGAGTTCAACGAGATGGATAGAATTGTCAACTTTGTTGTGGATAACTAGATCGGGTTTCAACTTGGAAACGATGACATTGACCGTTAATGTTCCGCCTGTAGTGGTTGAGCCGGCAAGGTTGCTAAAGATATCAATGTCATTATTTTCGGTGTTGAGGTGATGTTTGAGCACAGATAGCAGGTGCCTCAGAATGGAGTTGTGCCGCCATGTGTATCTGCCTTGGTTAAGGGATAAAGGACAATTGTTTAGGACATGCAAAAGAGTTTCCTTATTTCTACATTATGAAAAGTGTCCGCATGACCAAAACGCATTCAAAACGGATAAATCGCTCCAGGTACCGATCCATTAAATGCATGCATTTCTGGATAGCCGCACCGCAAACGGACTGGATAAAAGGAATCAGTCTCGCTGAAAACCATTATATCGATTCAAAACGCATGCGGAACCACATTGAAAATGGACGGTCAAAATTGAATCTCAGTTTCAACCTGATACCATTCAATCGTGTGCTTTAAATTATACCACTGCCAGTACCCTTACAGTGCAAAACGCACCATAAATGGATAAAAGGAATCTGACCTTTATGTTGAGGGAACCAAGTCCTCTGAATGTGGTTGTCTGAATAGGAAATGACTAAATGTGCAGGTATTTTAAAAAGTGGCAATTTTTCAGATTTCTGAATAGTGGACCTTTAGCGTAGCAGATTTTCTGGATATTGCCTTAACATTTTACACACTTGTCAATTTATAGAAAGTAGTCATATTTGATACATTTTGCAGTTGTCCAAGACACTCTTTAACTGCCACTGCGCAGCAGATCATTAACATAAATATTTCACCTTGGGCCTTTCATCTTGTCCGTAATGTGAAGAACAGTGGATTAAGTATATCCTATACATATTTCATCAAGTCCCAGATCGTTTTATGCGGCAAAGTTACTTTTGCAGGTCATGATATAGTGTTTTTTTTCATTTTAGCTTGTATCTTCCACCATCCTTAAAACTCTACCTATCCTTAAAACAAGTATACTTTCATGGTGCTTGCCAAAAGAGAGACTGTCTAGGTGTATAGTATCCATTAGCCAGCTGAAACTGAGTACGGTACTAATATTTTCAAAAGACCTAATAATCTCCTTTGTCCTGATCTGTACTTTGAGTCTCGGTACACCAATGTCAGGTGTAGTTTACTGTATGCTATCCTCCATGCAGAGTTGATATGAAGACTATCCTATCATTGGCTTGAAGTTGGTATTCCAATTCTCCCTGCAGGAAACACGACAAAACAAAGTGAGCTATATTAGTGTCAAATGAAAGGAAAAAAAAAGAATTCTTCAGGCTAAATGCCAAGGATAACCCAAGAAAGCCTATAATGAAGCTTATTTCTTCTTCTTCTTTATGATACTATCCAACAATCCAAGTGGATCAAAGCGAATAGGAATAGGTGTGCGGTGCTTTCACAATTTAGTCTCTTGCTTGTGCGTCTCTTTGTTTGAGGAGATTTGATACAGCTGATTTGAATTGTTCAGTTTCAAGTAAATTAGTAATTGTGGATGGCAGATTATTCCAGTCTCTTATTGTCCTTGGAACAAACAAATATTTATAAACGTCCAATCTAGACTGCTGTTCAATATTTCTGTTGGGGTCCAAGATCTTTCTTTAATCAGTTTTTGGATGCAAGAGGAATACCGGAGTACCCTAGTCTTTGTCAAAGACTTGATTTGTTGATGTCACTAACATCGAGCGCCAAAGGCGCGAGGTGTGCCGTAGGCGCGTAATGAGCAAAGGCGCGAACAAAATACGATCCAAAGTCAAGTGGAGGGCAGTATAAGGCCAAAAAAAATTAATTGTTGTGTTGCCCTCAAGTGGATTTTCTGCAAAATCAAGTCGGTCGGTTGGAAAATATTTTTTTTAAAAAGCACCTTAAGTACCAAATGTTGGGTGCATTTTACACTATTTTCAAAATATTTTCTCAAAAAACACCCACTCTGAGCAAAATTGGGTGCTTTCCCGACCCTAATATTAAGCCCTGTATTGCTTGGTATTCACGATAAAATCCATGGAATGACATCATTCTTTAAAATAAATGTGAAGAGTAAAAAAAAAGATCAACCGACCGACCGACCCAAAATTTTAATTTTTCCACTGGAGGGCAAACAAACAATTCATTTTTTTTGGCCTAACACAAAATGGTTGTTGGTCCAGATTTGGGGTTCTATATGCTTTCTTAAAAGCCCTACCGTAAAATTTAATATTTTAAAAACCCTTTGAGGCCTGTATTTCAAAAAGTTGTTTAGCTCAACCACAAGTTTAATTTCTCGTCAACAGCATGGCTCATTGAGCTGTTCCATTTGAAATCTGCAACAGTGCATATCATTCCTGGACAGTTGGTGTTCAGTTAAATCTGGAGTTTAGCTAAACACCTTTCTGGAAATGAATACAGTGGAACCTCATTAACACAAAATCTGTTAGCACAAAAACCCTGATAGCACAAAATAGGTGTTGGGTCCCAAGTATTGATTTCCTATGTGAATTCAGCTGGATAACACAAAGTACTGATAACACAAACTAAACTCTTTGGCCCCAGTGATTTTGTGTTAACAAGGTTCCACTGTACTGACCCAAATAGTGAATTCATCTTACCATTAGTTCCCAGTCTGCATCATTTACTAGTACTAGAATTCCTGGTCGTCTGAAAAAAAAAATGAATGGATTTTGTTAACACTCTCACTGGATTTAAATGTGAAGAACTAAGATCGGCTGCCGGTTAATGACCCCTTTTTTATCAGCTGAGACTGTCTTCATATGAAGCTTGCCAGAATATAAAAAAAACACTGTCAGTACAAATTATTGTATTTAGTTAGCCACCGTGTACTATAAGATGTGCCGTGTCCCCCCTCCCCAGACCCTGCATTTTATGGGACGACTGGAAGACTAACTGATTAATTACTCTCACTGAAAGACCTGATAATCTTTGATCTGTCACCAAAACCCCTATTTCTTGGGCTGCTGCTGTTACTAAAAGACTCTTTATAGCAATTGCATGTCTCTTTGAATGTCTGTCTGTGTGTCTATGACTCTACCTCTATTTTCTCAGATATGGTAAGTTGCACGGTCCTCAAACTTGGTGGGCGGGTGTAACTTGGTTCAAGGAAGATCGAGTTTGCGTTTGTTTCTCCATCTGAGGTCAAGGTCAAAGGTGGGATTCTTTTTTTGTGTTTGGGGGTATATGTGCATAATTTGGAGACCCTTGTATTGATCTCAACCAACTTGAACCACACATGGCCCCCAACCAAAAAATTTTCAATGTTCAAAAAATTCATCCAAGGTCATCAGAGGTCATTTCAAGGTCACTACCATAACGCATGGACCCCTAACCTGACCTTAAACCAAACTTGGACCATGAATAGCCCTTTGCTCAAGGTCAAGGTCAATCAAGGACAAATGTCATCATCCAAGGTCAAGAGGTCATTTTCAAGATCAAACACAAAATATTCAAAAAGTTCAAGGTCACCCGAGGTAAAAGACGTTTGATCTTAATGAACATTTGACCTTGAATGACCTTGACCAAAGAATTGTCCGTATGACCTTGAAATGACCATGGGTTAATTTGGGTCAACTTTCTGAACATTTTCGGTATTTGACCTTGAAAATACCAATTTGAACTTGAATGAGAACCCCCTAAAAATGCAGCACAAGATTAACTACAGACCTATCATGTCACCAAGTTTCATTACTGTAGCCCTTGCAGTTCAGGCGATATGCTGCTGACAAAATAATGCAAATAATTTGGTACTATTATGCACATTTTGCGCTAAAATTGCACATGGCGCTTGTCAACTCCCTGTCCTACTCACTCACTAAATATCATAAACATAGGGTAAACAGTGTCTGAGATTTGCTTCAGACAAGATTTCGTTTGCGGTGGTCGATCAATTTTAAAGAATGGTATGTCTCTTCCTGAAAATTTAGAGACAAAAACAGCAAAAAATATCTTGCATGCCTCCAAATGTTGTAGTTTAAAATATTTTGAAAGCAAGAAGGTAGCATTGATGATTAATCTCGGGGGGGGGGGGGTTACTTACATTGACAAGGTATACGTATATGTGCCTGCCTTTTGGGGTGGAATTGTCACAGATTTGGTATAGCGATTGGGTGGTTTTCATCTCAGATGAAAGCACCCAATTTTCATAAATTGAGTGCTTATGGGAAAAATTTGCAAAAAACGCACCCAATTTGAGTAAGATTAGGTGCTTTTCCATCAAAATTGGTATATTGATGGGTGGGGGTTTTTGAGCCAAAAATAGGTATAGAGATGGTCAGTTTTGCAAAGTCCGGCAAGCACATACCCGTACAAATTTTTTTGAAGACCCCCCCACCCGGGTGATTAATACTCACACAGTGTCACCTTGTAGGAATAGTTCTGGTCTTTCTTTCAGCAAATTCTCTTTTATCCACACCAATAATTCCTTTATTGTCCCTACAAGAAGAGATAGTGAATCATTTATTCAAATTAGGTTGAAATAGTTAAAGGGGCATTTGACAAGTTCAGCATCATCCCCAATTTTTCCCCAAAACATTTTGGGATTTTTGCATCATTTAAAGTATTAGCGGTATTAATGGCAGCATGCCAAGTTTCAATGTCAAATTCAAACCCTATATATCAAAATATTAAGATAATCTTTTATTTTTAATTATCGTTGTCGACAACGATAAATAATGCCCCTAGAGTTGAAACTTTAAAATTAGCTTTATCAGGAGATAATGCGAACTCAAAAGTTCTTTTGATTCATCTGCAATCTATGAATGTTTTACAAACATTTTTTTTTGCCTCTTTTTCTTGACATATAGCATCAATACACACGTTTAGAGAATAGCCTCATACTAAAGATCAACAAACAAAGTAAAATTCTTATTTTCAACTTTTCTAAAGGTATTTGATTAAAAAGTTCCCAACATTTGGTAATTAGCTGATATTTGCTAAGATATTGTGTAAATCATACACAAATAAAATTTTTACATTTTGTTTAGTCTTTGTCAAAGACTCGATTGTTAATGGTCACAAACATCAAGTTTGGTCGGTGTCCGTACATCGAGCGCGAGACTAGGCCGAATGTACTTTTCTCTTGTAATCAGAACAAAGAATGCAAAGTTTGAATGCCAAATTCAACCCTGATCAACACATTTAGATTTTCTTTCATTACCAATTGTCATTGGCGACAATGACAAATATGAGTTGAAATCATAAAATAAGCCTATAATAATATCAATAATTCTGGCATTGCACCTTTTCTGTTGTCTGTTTTAGCAGAGCGCCTTTTCTGTTGTCTGTTTTAGCAGATCCAATGCAAAATTGACATTTCTTTTGATTTATCTATAATCCATGATGTAAAAACAATTTTTTACAAGCAAAACTTGGTCCTTTTTTTGTGCCCTATAGCATCAATACATAAGGCACTTAAATTTAGAGAATAGCCTCATACCAAAGATCAACATGCATTAGGCTAATGAAACTCGATTACCGGTTTCCCGTCACCCGCCCGCGTTATGAAATTACCCCCGTGTTTTGAGAACCAGATTCAAGAAAAAATTCATTATTTGCTAAATATTGTCCTTTTTTCAGTTTTGGTTCAATGAATACATTGTTTGAGGTGAAAACAAATCATTATCTTCGCTAATTTCTAAGGGGACAACTTCAAATCAATGTCCAGTGTTCACCAAACATTTTTATTCTGAAATGATCACACAGAAAATAATGGTTTTTTTTTGATAAATGGAAAATGGGAAGTAATGAATAATGAATAATGAAAATATTGCCTCATTATGATCAGAAAAAAATGTTACGGGAAACCAGTTTCATTAGCCTTATAAAAAAAGTTTAGTTTTTGACCTTCCTCAAGGTTTCGATAAAAAGTTTCTCAAAATTTTGTAGTTGATGTTATTATCTAACATAGCCCCCTACCATGTGTAAATCACCTCTTAGATAACAATCTTTTTAACCCCCTTTTTTGCTGACTGGTCAAGTCGCCCTCCTCCTCCTCGGAAAATATCTGTTTAGCAATCAGTTTAACCCACTGACTGTGGTTATCAGTTATATACTTTTGTGAAAGGATTGTTTATGTTGTGGTTTAGAGGTAAAATATAAGTGAGATCCAATTACAAATAATATTACTTAGATATCATACTTACATTGATTTGTCTCAACGTCTAGGCTTATTTTATGATGTTTTACTTTATCAAAAAGTAATTCTGCTCCTCCACTGTAATGATTTAAATGAAAAAGAAGAAATTCGATTAACAATGCATAATTAAAGACATATTTTCCCTTTTGTTGGGGTAATTCATATCATGGGCCTTATTGGCCTTCCCGTATTATCCCCATTATAAAGTTCTGCATTTCATGTTTCACTGTTTTTTGTTGTATATATTGCATTTTATCTGTTGTTTGATTTTGATGCATTTTAATGCATTTGTTGTGGAAATAAAATTGAATGAATTGAATTGAATGAATTGAAATTGTATTAAAATTCTGCTTATGTTGCTATTTTGGCTTGGACACATGATGGCACATGATTTTTTTTTTAATCTCATAATCAATGCCTACAATGTACACTGAAAAAGAATTGAAATTTATGAGCATTTTACTCAAAATTGGGGAATTATTCGAAGATGAATAAATTTAAATAAGTTCAATGTTTTAGCTTCATCTGCTACTTATTATCGCTTACACAGAAGCACACCAACAGCATTACCAATTGGCTCTAATTAAAATGCCTAGAAGACTAGTTAGGGGCGCACCATTTGATTCTCAGGGGGGGGGCATGGAAGTTTTTTTGAAAAAAAAAACTTTGCCGCCTTTGGTGGCGAAAAAAAAAATCTTGACCCAAAGATGAGTAAGAAAAAAAAAACTTTACCCAACTACTTCAAAGTAAAGAAAAACATAAAAAATTCAATAAAAAAAACTTTGCCGCCAAAGGCGGCTAAAAAAAAAAATGTCGCCGCCTTTGGCGGCTAAAAAAAAAAACTTGACTCGACCCCAACTTCCATGCCCCCCCTGAAAATCAAATGGTGCGCCCCTTATTAAATGGCAACACTGATGTCACCTGATCAATGTCTTGTTAACCTCATGTTTCCAACTATTTATTTATCCCTCCAACAACAGCAACAAAAAATGCCTCATCATTTTTCATGATCATTAGCTTTTATCATGATATGGATACACCTGATTTTCTTTCTTCCTGCCCCTTTTTTGGCCAATAAGACCCAAATTAGGAATATCAGGAAATTAGACTGATTTTTTTCTCTCACTTCGGTCAATTTTTTGATTCAAAATGGGCAAAATTTACATATATATATACAAAAAAATAAGAATAATAATGGCTATATTGTAATGGGCCGAACGTTACCCACCCACTTTACTCTACTGTAATATTCACTCGAACCAGGACCTCCCGCACCCAAAGTGAGCTCGCAGCGCATCTAGACCAAAGAGAACTTCCCCGTCAGGTCTATACACTGAATTAATCTATACATCCTAGTGCCTACGTCACCTTCTCACGAGAAGGTGACTACCAGCTCCATTGACCTTCTCTATAGACGAATTTCATAAGTCAATATCTTCTTTCAGAGAGCATATAAGTTGCCAAAAGTTGGTTTAAAAATTACTCTGGCATTTTAAAATACTGTCATTCTGGATCATTTCAGTGAATGTTTTGGTCGTGCATGTAAACTAAATATACTAAAATTGATGAAACAACTTTTACAATTCATGACTGTACGATGTCAATGGACCTGAGTGCGACATTATCGTAGATGGAGTCCATCGTAGATAATTCACATTTTGGGACTATATACATCCGTGACATTACTCCCTCCCTCGTCCTACCTGTCCTAGCCTAGCTAGTGTCCTAATCACAACATCAACAACTCCCATCTCGGCACTCAATCCAATGAGGGTCCGCCTATGCATTAAGAACACTAGTAATCGGTCATTTTTGATGATGACATAATATATAATCATATTGACCATTGTGTTGACTGTGTTACTTGCGATATCATGACAACAGACATACAGTTTGATGAAAGCTTACATATTTTTTTCATTATTTCAGTTCAAAAATAAGCAAAACATATTTTTGAGAGGATGTGTTACCCTACTTGTCTTTCTAAACAGATAGCTATACCTGAATTCGAGTTCCACAGGAAGCTTACTCATGGTACTTTCAAGTGCACTGGGCGCTGACATCTTGGATTTTCTAATCAGATCGTAGGGGGCGTGGTCGTAATTGACCTGTTTTTTAATTTGTAAATCTAAAGTAAGTGTCATTTCTTAGAATTTATCAAGAGGCAAGTTATTACTATTGGTCCAAAAATACACTAACTTTAATTTAAGAGTATTAGATATGGAAATTTGGTCATTAATTGACCTAAAATAATAAATATAACAATTTTTTTTCGCCGAGAGCAAAATTTCTAGAAACGCTATTGATACGAGAGAAAAGTATTATACAATCATCACGATCAGCGATATTCGATGCATAAAATCACGGCAAAATGTCTTGTCCTACCGACTAGAAGTTTCTCAGGCATCTCAATTTTGCTTTTTTGAAATCTTCAGGGCCAGGGGTAAGTCGACAAATTTATCAGCATAATTTGATTCTAATATGTTGTTTCATTATCATATTTTTTTTTCATCAATCATCATTAGTTAGCTAGGTAAACAAAAAATTAAAAGTTTTTTTGATAATTATGAAATACATTTCATTTTGTAGAGCTAATTGAAAGAAATCTAAAAAGCCATAAATGAGCTCTTTGAGACTTGTGGTTGCAGAGATACATCAATTTTATTGCTGGAATTTTTGGGCCCTATAACCATGGAGGTAATACTCTAACAGGAGTTTCCAGGGAAAAAATAAATCCATTTCAAGAGGATAAGTAGAACTTAAGCCATCAATTCTATTCATCCCGTCAATGCCCAATCCACTTCACACCTACTTGAACTCGTCTTTATAAACCATCATCGTTATGCCGACTCACTCACAGCTCGAAGCAATTCGAATCAATAAATTTACTCTGTCGATTGACCTTAC
>JXSR01S001625.1:176667-196322 GCA_000969725.1 Ophiothrix spiculata
AAAGGTCAAAAGAAAGGTCAAATTTTCAACTTTGTCCGATTTTTAAGGTTAAGGTCTCAAATTGTACGTCTTGGACCAGCGATCAAAAGTGCCAATGGTGACCCAGTTGTATGACCTTTCCCTTGGGATCCACCCCACAACTGAATGATTAAGTAGGCGGTCCATACGCAGGCGAGACTACTGGTTCGCGAACCATCTTGTTCATTATTTGAATGGAGGGTCATCACCTACATAAAGCAATTGTAAAGAGAATTGATTGTCTGCTTATTTGGGCAGGATTTCCTGAATGGAAAAGGAAGCAACTTGCAATATACACATACTGCATTTTTACTATATTGTGCAGATCTCTTCCCCGAAAGTAAAAATGCAGTATGTGCATTGCAGATAATTGCAAGCTACTTCCTTTTCCCTTGGAGAAATCCTGCACAAATAAGAAGTCGATCAATGCCCTTGCATAACTTAAGGTAGTATCTACTTAACATATGTAGATACATCCTTCTTGCATGGGAATGGATTGAAGTGAAATTGCACGTTTTTAGGAAGTATCTGCTATGCGTTATAAATGCACATACTGCGTTTTTACTGCAGATCTGTGGTCCTAGTTAAGAATCTGATGCTCATTATAGAATGAACTAGTTTTAAACATATTTTTAGGTGATAATTACATTAATTAAGTACTCTTTATAGGACCAGAATCTTAAATTTTATTTTACTTTCCATTGTTCAATTTCTTTACAGAGTACAAATCACCAGTTAACTCTTAATCTCTACACATTACGAGTTTGGTGCTACGAGTGCGAGATTGAAGTATTTCCCGACACCATCCTTCGGGAAGCTGATGAACAGCAGATGATGCAGCGCCAGCGTGTGGTGATTGAGAGAGAGGTGGAAAGAGTCGTGCAAAGGCAAAGAGACACAAAATGGGAGCTGCCTCCAAGGTATAGTGTTTTCATCAACTTATTAAATTTCCCTGCGTACTGCATCTTTTAACGCGATCGCCGGCGCTTCACAAGCACTGGAATTTGGCCACTCACACGCTGTAAATATGTGCGACTTTCACGCAAACCACCGTAGCAACAAGCGTCATTCTCCAAAAACCCAGCGAACGGAGAAATTTAATTATTAGAAATACTATAAATATGTTTGTTTACCTCATGGTGAAATTGACAACATGTGTCTAGCAGTATCATGAAGAGCATTATTAAGGATGAAAAAAATCCCCAAATTAGGAGTGTATTTGATGCCATAATTATCTTTAGTGTCCTCGTTCGATGTAATGCAACATGTGGAATCGAAATATTATAATAGACGTATTGAACATACAAGAACATTTTGTTCACAACACATCCCCGTCCCATTTGTCTTGTCTAATGGTTGTTGTATTTTGAAACTTTTTATTATTTTTTTGTTCGGGTGAGGGCAAAATACAGGCCTTCCTGGCCTCCCAGCCCTTTCCTCCATAATGTTGTCGTATTTTGTTTAGCCGTGTTTAATTTGTTGTGTTTACTTCGGCTTTTTATATATTATTTGTGTGATATGGAAAATAAAATTAACAATGAACATCTAAAACAATAGACCAATAGCAAATGCTGCAATCATGTGTTATCAGCCATGTCAGTACAAGTATTACACTGCACTCAGCATGGTTCACTAGCGCACTAAGTGTTGACTAAAAAACAAAATTCACCTCCACTATTGCCATTGTGATGATTATTATACAGAGCATCAATTTCTTGTCCAAAATTGATGCAATTAGAAATTGTCCAAAATTGATGCAATTACAGCGGCACAGCTGTACTTCTTGCTCACGTATTGCAAAGTCGGTGTTTCTAGAAACTGTACCGATCGTGACTCCGTTGTCATTTTTCTTGCCCAGGGCTGTTTGGACTTTTTCTGTTGTCCTTTTCAAAATCACAAATTGCCACAAAAAGCATGAACGTGTCCAGAACAATTCTAACTTTTTCTGATGTCACTAAGATGTGTTGTTCTAGCTAACAGATAGAGTAAAGACGAGATATCAGAGACGATATCAAAAATAACAAATAGCACAACTTTTCAAAGGCAGTTTCAGGGTTAGCACTTTGTGTAATGACATAAACAAATTCTACCTACCAAGAATTGAGGAGGTCGGCGGTTAAAGTGTTAGGGATGAAAAAAAAAGTCCCCAAATTAGGAGTGTATTTCAGACTCTCAGGTCTACAAAATGCAATATCATATATCCTCACATGGACACCTACGCAGATTGAGATAGGTCGACAATCATGTGAGGTGTATTTCTTCTGACGACTCATGAGAATACATAAATGATCTATAGGCAAAACAATAATTTATTGGACTCTTTAAACAAAAATCCAGAGTACAGGGCCCCATGGTTTGTAAATGCAACCCTTGCATGGAGTTTTGTTTAAATTACCCAATAAATATTTATGTTGCCTATAATACTCCGAAGCAAGTCTGCATGTTGAAAGGATTCTTACACTTCAATTGAAACATTGGTCCTTTTGTCCCGAATCTAACTTCTTTCATTTAAAGGTAACTTATCTCCAAAGTTTTCTTGATCGACCAAATATTTTTTCCATATCTTAGGTTACCAACCCTTGCTAGAATGGACTCCCCCGTGACTCAGGCCATGGATGAATTTCTCAATGATGACCCAAAACCAAGAGGTAAGCTGCACCATTTTTTGTAGACCAAATTTTCTCCATTTGCAGGAGTTTGATAATAATTCTTGTTTTTAAGTGATTCTACATGTATGTAAGATTTCCAAATTATGCACTCATATCTGGCCCATGTCCTATAAATCTGTAGTTTTGAATAAGGGGAACATAGCTTGGGTTGACTTGTTGCAATAATTTCCCTCTTCTTACGCACAATCGTATGGACAGGTGTTTAGAAGGCAAAAGGTTAGGGGACTACCTGTATTTCACAGGTCTGAGTGCCCATCTCTCTTTTGAAGGTCCCAGGAGTGTAGCTAATAATACTTTCATACTCGTGCAGTTTTGTAGCTTTGATGCTGCATGATGTACATTTTTGACAAAAACTTGTCCCTTCCAGTTTAGTGGTAAAGCTACATGTTGCTGAGATAATCAATATCTACAGAATTTGTTTGCACGACAAGATTTTCCAAGTTGAAATGAATTCAACTTTCGAAGCGACATTAAGCAACAAAGATGCAAAGCGACAAAAGTGTGAAGTGAACCAAGCGACAGAGCTGCAAAGTGACAATAAGTATTAAAGCAGCATAATGTCACCTTTTATGCAGTAATCTCTAATGCAGTCGTACATTTTAAAGTCATTTCAGTTTTCAAAGTGATTTGAAGCAACAAAGTGGCAAAGCTACAAAAGTGTGAAATGAAGCAAGCGACAGGGCTGCAAAGCTACAATAAGTATGAAAGTAGCGTTATGCTTTCTTTAAAAATGAATTTACCTTTGACGTTATAGTTAAAGATTAAGAATATATATAAATTAATTAAAGGTGTAGGTTCCGATCACATTCTCATCCCCCAAGGCTCATTCAGAAGTATTACATTTTTTGATGTAAAATTGAAGCCTGTATTTTTCTAATCATGAATTCAAAATTCTTTGTAGTTGTGTAGATATGGCATAAAATGTAAAAAAAAATAATTATAATTTTCTTTTTCTTATGTATTTACATAACAGCCTCGTCCCCAGACTTGCATGCTTTCCTTTGCCTAAGGCGAGCAAACAAGAAGCAACCAGGGGGTTAAACCTCACAAAATACATTTCAAAGGTCAGATCGATTAGTTAAAAGTAAATTATACACATGTTGAAATAGGAACCTACACTTTTAATACAGTTGTAAAAATAGTATTATTACAATTATTGTTCCGTTTTCCCATTTCTCAGGTCTAACTGGTCTTCGGAATCTTGGTAACACATGCTATATGAATGCTGGAATCCAGGCTCTGTCAAATTGGTGAGTGTGTACATGATGAAATAAGCCATTACATTTGAAATCTACACTCCCTCTTATGGCAGCTTTATACAAGCATTATCAAGGGAGGATGTAAATAAAGTAGCACATGATAGCACGAACTGAAATTTATGTGTTTCTGTGTTGTATGATGCATACATCAATACTCCTTTTGTATTTTATTTGGAAGTGTCTTTTAAGGTGGTTTCAGAGTAGCTGTCACGGTTGACAACAATGGTTGAAGCTTGTAGCTGTGGTAGATGACCAAGCATACACTAGCGGTCTAAAGTAATTCCGCACAAACACTTTATTCAGCCATATCTCACACGGCGTTTATAAGGAAACTATCTGGAAACTTATCTTGTTTTTGGTCAGATCTGATAGGTAATCTAGTTAGGAGTAAAATTTAGCTCGAATGGAATCTACCCCTTCACATACGGGTAGGGGGAAACAACACAAATGGGTCGAAAAACGTGATTGTTAGGTCAAATTTGATTTGACAACGCCTGGGTCAAGGTCACTTCACCGCTCAACTTGAGTGGTCATATGGAATGTGTATATGTAATTGAGTGACAAGCAGGCAATTAAATGTCCTGGTCACGCTTGACTTCGCCAAGAGAATGCTTGGAAGCAAACGAAAAATGATCCTTCAATGCCCCACCAGTTTAAAAAAATAGGGCTGTGATGAATGTGGAGTGTTTTGTGACGATATATGACAGATTGAAAACCTCTTAAAACCTTTTAAAATGTCATATACCGCCAGGGACTATTCCACTTTTACTACAGTCCAATTTTTGTAAACTGGGGGCGTTGAAGGATCATTTTTCGTTTGCTTCCAAGCATTCTCTTGGCGAAGCCAAGCGTGACCAGGACATTTAATTGCCTGCTTGTCACTCAATTACATATACACATTCCATATGACCACTCAACTTCAACGGTGAAGTGACCTTGACCCAGGCGTTGTCAAATCAAATTTGACCTAAAAATCACGTTTTCTGACCCATTTGTGTTGTTGCCCCCTACCCGTACGTGAGAGGGTTGATCCCATTTGGAGCTCAATTTTACTCCTAACTAGATTACCTATCAGATCTGACCAAAAACAAGATAAGTTTCTCGATAGTTTCCTTATTACCGCCTTGTGAGATATGGCTGTATAAAGTATTTGTGCGGAAATACTTTAGACCGCGAGTGTATATAAGCTCTATATAACACACAAACATGTACATGCTTAAAATTCACCTTCCTCTTGTATAGTGGATATAGGTAACCTTCCATTGGAATCGTCATTCACTGAGGATCAGGGCGCCTGTTACCTTTTACTTGGAACAGAAATTAAATTAAAAAAAACATATTTCATGATGTTAAGATAGCTCTGTATTCTCACCAGGTATACACTCTATGCAGAGCCCTATGAAGGAGCATTCGCATAGGGGACCAACGGCTTAATGTGACTTCCGAACCACAGAGCATTTTGAGTAAAGTTTCTTGCCCAAGGAAACATGGTCAGACCGACAGGACCGATCGGGGCTGGAACCCGCAATCTCTGTATTACTACGAGTCCCGTGCTCTAACCGCTCGACCACGCTCTCCTCTATACTGAAATAGGAGAAAAGTTTATTTTTTTATGAATAACAAGATTTTTAAACAATTGTTCATATTTTCTCTATTCTTTTCCTTTTGCAGTCCCCCTTTCACTCATTTCTTCTTGGAATGTCCTGCCTACATCAAGACAGAGAAGAAACCATACCTTGCCAAGACTTACCAGAAACTCATGCAGGAAATCTGGGGACGAAGAAGGTATGTGCATGGTTAGAATGAATGCTATGCTGCAAAAAACTGCAATAGTTAAATGAAAGCCATATTTTAAGAACAAGAAATCCAATGAACATTAAATGTTTATATCTAAATAGATCATAGATTGACCTTTAAAATGGTGAAAGAATGGAGAAAATTGATAACGGCGTCACAGAGATACACTTATTTGAATAGGCCGGTATAAAAACGGTTCTGTCCAACTGTCGTGCATATGTTTTATTTATGCATGGAGGACGCAATTCTGACATCTTTTTCTCTTTTTTTTTCCGGATATCTTGAATAGGGCCGTTTGAGCTTGGTGGTCCTGAAAATTCAATATTCGGTTGAACGTGGACTGGGACACATTTGGCAGGGGATTTTCTGTGCGAGCTCACTTCAGGATCTAGGTCACTCAAGGTTGGAATAAATATTTTTTTCCCGGCAAGGAACTAATTATTTCCCACGAGAATGGCTGCGAAGCAGCCACCCCGCCGCTTGCGGCGGCAGGGGGGAGTCTGAGGGAGGATGTGCCCCCCCTCAGAAAAATCGGGATAGAAATGAAGCCATTTGGTGCCACATTTTGACCACCTGTTAAAGCTTAAAACGATCATAGCTTGTGCCCAAATCAGCTGATATTTTACTGCATACTACACAATATATGAAGACGAGATTATCAGATTACTTACTCAAAACAAACCTGATATCAAATATCCCTTTAGTACCAGCTGCAGCGCAATTGATTGTTGCCGATTTCATGATTAAATTCCCCATCAATGTACGATTTTGTACATGTGTCTCTCGATCTCTCGTGATGTTTACAAAATGCTATCCTCAAAAACCGCCCGCCGTTGCTCTGCGCATGTGTAATAGGCTGCTGCTAAAAGTATAATCCTCCCTCTGTAACAATATTATTCTAATGCACTATTCATGTACCACGTGGAGTTTTATGTTTGACTGGTAGTATGAATTCAATAGCCTAGACAATAGCTGTCTTTCGGAAAATGTTGCGCATGCATAACAGGCTGCTGCTAAAAGTATAATCCTCCCTCTTATTATTCAATACTGTCTTTCGGACCATGATTTAATTAATAAATAAGAACGAAGACTAAAAATAAACTATATACTCAATTATATACTTACCCAGTGAAAGTTGTTCCCAAACCAGGAGAAATTCCGTAAAAATCCAGAAACTTAGAGCATGAAGGAAAGTTTTGGTTTGGTTGCATTCAATCTATCAACCACTTTAGACACTCTGTGTAATTTTGAGTGTACGTCCATCGCGATGAAATGCCAATTTCCACCCTTGAAATGTAAGTTGAGAGCCTGTTTTACTATTGAATTGCAATGGCTGATATCGGGCCCATTCCAATGAATAACAAGTTCATCACTAATGTCTTTTACGTCTCGCTTGTTTGTAGACGTTTTAGATCCCCCGCGTACTTGACATATTTTGTTGATGATGCTCCCCATACTCTCTACAATTGACTCTGGGGGGCAGCTGGATAATATTTTGGCTATTTTCTGGAGAGCATGAGAAGCACCATCTGCCAAATCATCGTTTGTGTATATCTGATGATATAGTTGCATCTCACTTTTACAATCCTGCAGTACATCACGTTTATTGTAAATGTTGATGCATAGATTTCTGATTTCTTCTGCATGTTCAGAATGCATTGACGTAAGGGTTGAGACTGCAGTTGACGACATGAATTGATGTTCACTGGTAACATCTCGCGCACTCTCCAGGATAGGCCACAATGAAGCTGTCTTTTGTTTCGTCTTTATATCATCGAAGAAATCAGCGGTAAATCTCCTGTGCATGTGTTGGTCCATTTCTTCTGATAAAGATGTTGCCTTTTGCATTAGTAGGTCTAATTTTGTTTGAAGTTCAGGTTCTTCAGAATCTTCCTGTTCCTGATCCTGCTGATCAGTGCGCGACCTCGTTTGACGAAGAGGCAAATTCAAACCAACGTCGGATGCGAGCAGTGGGCAGGTTTGGAAAACGCAGGTTTTCAACTCTAATTCATACTTTGCATATGATGGAAGTGCAGTTTTCACGCGAAATTCCTGGAGAGATTTGAAATATGTTTCAATCGCTTTCACTTTCGACCAAATTGAGCGATCAACCTTTTGTAATGCCTGACTGAGCTGACCCATAATGTTGTAAAAGTCATTGCAAATAAGAAGCTTTACAACAAAGTCTAGAGATCTAATGCGGCGAAGCAGCGCACATGCATCAGCGGCCCTTGAATCATTACTTTCAGCGATCTGGCCGAGAACTTGACGTACAACTCTGTAATTGTCTATAAAGTTGCTGAACACTCCATGTGCATATCCAGCGAAGCGAGTCTCGCTGAACCAATGAGGGGCTTTAAAGTCAATCCCTAATTCAGCAGCCTTGTCGATAGCCTCTTCGAATGTTTTGCCAAATTGAAATTTGGCTAAAACAGCAGCAATGTCCTTGCAGACTTCATCAACCCAAGGGCATACTTTCCTAGCGTCTTTGTCCGCCAATTGTAACAAATGCGCAGCATCCCATGTGAAGGTAACCGCGGCATCCAAATTCATTTTTTGTCGAAGTTTATCTGGCACGTGGAGGTGGAAATATTGTCCGTCAAAACCGAAACCGGCGAGTTGATCAGAATGTATGGAGTAAGATTCACATAAGTTTTTTATGTCATCTGCGATTCCTTCCCCGTCGTGTTTCTTCACTGGTGTCAAACCAAGTGAAATTGGTGTCAAAAGGTTTTCCATCCCTGGTGTAAATAATACTGCGGCGTACATTTGCCCTGTCCGTCTTTTTGCAGTGAGTTTGTCAGCGACAATCCCAATTGGTGGGATGACTTTAGTTGCCTTGATTGGTGTTGTTATGTAATTTTTCACCCTGTTGTCAACTGCCTCAGCAAACGATGGCCTGAGTTCTGATGCAAATGTTCGCGAGTGATTCAGGTTGCCAACTTTCACTTTGGCATCAGATAGGAGCTTAACATCAATCTCATAATCAGCAAATGGTCGACAATATTTCAATAGCCGATAGCATTGCTTTCCCAATGTTGCTCCAATACTTTGCTCCTTGGCTTGGAGCTTACGTAGCTGTTCATTTGAGTCATTTTTAGCCTTTAAGTTATTAATGTGTACCTGCCTTCCGATGTGTCTAGACACAGCTCGTTTCAAGTTGCCAAACACAGCAGGCTGAGGAGTCTTTGAGAAATCGGTTCCATTTGAAAAATCATAACTAAAAATTCCTGAACTAGCGCGTTGTTTAACACGCTCAGTCGCGCAACATACGTCACATTTCAAAGTGTTAGCATCTTCATCCGGGCTTAGGCCTGCTAAATCACAAACTCGACGAACCGTCTTGCTAGCCTGAATCAACACTTGAAGTGCGTTAACTTCATCCATGAAATGGGTATCTCCTTTCACGGGCTCTTCGTCAGTTGTATGTTTAAGTTCTAGTTTAGATAGTTTCACAAGCACTTTATCGAGCTTGGCTGATAAACTTGATTCGATTTCAGCATTAGTGGCTGGAGCATTAGTACTAGCCGTATTTGTTGATGTTGAACTTGTTGTAGTCCCGATATCATGATCTATGACAATGTCCATATTTGCATCCTCCTCGTCCTCGCATTCCTCAGAATCATGTCTTTGCCGTTTATTACTATCATATTGTTCATCTCCACGTTTGCGTTTTTCTCCTCTAGTTGTTGCATGCCTTGGTTTTGGATCAGAACGATCATGGCGACTGAACATATCCTTCAAATTTTGATACTGAATTCCACCTTCTTCTTTCTTTGGCAAACCTGAGTGTTTTTCCTTCGTATGACCTGCTAACCGATCTCTCCTCATTGAAGAATGGCAGTACCCACATTTGATCTGTTGTTTTGAGGGAGGTTTCGGCAATTCCTTATTTGATGCCATTTTTGAGAAGGTTTGTAAACTAAATCACGGTGTAGATTGAATGAAATCAACTGTAACACGTGTACACGAAATTAGGTTTCTGTTTCAGTCGATAATTTCTCATTTGCATAATACATCTTGTATCTTGATACAAGAAAAACATCGCAAAACGACCATTAAAAAAAAGAAAAAATTCTTCCCACAATACATTTCTTTTTAGGTTCAATAACAACCCGTGCCGCCAGGTCAGGACGCCGGGTAAACCGACAGAGTGACAGTACTACTACGATGAACAACTACATTTAATAAACAAGAGTCAGATTCATTTATTACAATATATTTTCCCCAATAATTATTCAACGAGTACATCTTTTTCTGCACAAAAATAAATGAATCTCAGTGTATTATGGGGAAGGGATTTTTACACTACGAGTCAAGAACTGTCTTCAAATCAAACAGATGAGCTGTCAAAAGTCGCGTATGCTCACAAACTTTGCAAAGCCATTGTTTTTATTGCTAACCTCCCTCCGAAATAATATTGCTTAACGGAACATTTACTGTACCACGTGGAGATTTCTGCGGGGTAGTGCAGCTAGTGTTATGCGCCGGCCAAGGTTGCGCTACCTACTTCCTGGTTCCCGTTACTGTGATGGTTCCAAATTTATAAAGCCATATCTGTTATATGCTACTTATGAATTACGGAAACCAGCGCCCACATGATGTTGTAAATTGGTCCACGTGTGAAAATCTGCTCAGCTTTGATCATGATGAAACATGACTGCGCGGCAGCATAATAACAAACTTTGATACTTGAGATCAGGAAAGTGTGTTGAGATGGTATTTAATATCGATGTTTTGACCAGAAGGGACTCTACTCTCTCTGTTTAATCAATATAGCTAAAATAAATAAAGCTTTTAATGAAGGCTTCCTTGATTTTTCCCTCTCTCTTTCTCCATTTTTTTTTCCCTTTCCGTTTTCTTTCCCCTCCGTTTTTTTTTTCTTTCATGCTTGGGATTTCCCGCGAGATGACACGATTTCCCGGCAATGAGCTTGCCGTCTTGCCGTTTATTTCCAAACTTGCTCTTGACAATGTCTGACAAACGCGGTCGACGTTTATCCTGTTTCTTGCAGTTCGCGGTCTTCCAGATCTCTCTTTATTTAGGTTATGGACTGTTCCTGCTCATTTTAATTTCGCTTGAACTCTTTTATTAGATGGTGGATGCACATGGCACACGCGATTGGGGGAATGCAATCCGGAATATCCGTTTGACTTCTTCATGAAATTTGGTTGTAAAATAAACCTCAGCATTAAGAGCACGCACGTTACTCGCTGGTGATCTGATCTTGAGACATTTTGAACAATGACTGATTGATAAGCCCTTCCTTCTAAGACAGACACATTTCGTTTTGCACTTGAAAAGACCGCCTAAATTATCTTTTCTTCAAATTAATAGATTAAAAGGAGATAATCTTCAGATCACTGCAGCAAGGTAATCTGTTTGTGCTATTATTCAAGAGGTGTTGGCAAGAAATTCTCTCCAATATTGGTACTTACTCGTTTGACGAGGCATGCTCATTTGGACAGAACTGTTTTCATACCATATTATTCAAACAAGGATATCTTTGCAATGCGTTTTTCAATTTTCACCATTCTTCCACCCTCTGAAAGCTTAATCCATGACCTATTTAGAAATTAATATTATTTGTTCAAAGTTACTTTTGTTCTTACAATATGGCTTCCATCTAATTATTGCAGTTTTTTTGACTCGCGTGGTATAATGAGATGTATTGTTGTTAAGTTGGTTTTATTATTGCTTTGTTGAAGTTTTGCTTAATTATCTCAATGAGTTGTTGTTACCAAGTTACATTTCAAGTGCTTGCATTGCATAGAGAAAAGGGATGTTAAGCCTTTAAAAGAGTCATACCTGTAAATGTAAATAGAGTAGGATGTTTTACCCCTATAGGTCAAACAATGATTTATTGGACACCGTAAACAAAAATTCACATTGCAGGGCCCATTGTAAATGCAACCCTTTATGTATTTTTGTTAATTGTCATATCCGATGGGTGATTTTGACATTGACCTTCTATACTGTTGTTTTCCATCCCTTCCAACTGTCCCTAACCAATGGCAATATTATGAACAAAAATCCATAGTGCAGTGCCTATTTTTTGTAAATGCAACTTGTACCATGAATATTTGTTAAAATTGTCCAATGAATTTTTGTTTCCCTATAATTGTTCCCAACCTTGTTTAAGTCAAATTCTTAACTTCAAAATCCACCTGTTTAATAATACTCTCAGTGAGGCCTGCTCAATAATTTGAAGAACAAGAGACCATATCTATAATTGACATACTCCTGCCGTTGATGGGGTAAATCCACAGAATCAGATGGGGAACAGAACTCAGAGCGAGATCAAGTAGTGTATTTATCATACTTGGCCTTGTTGATTTACCCCATCAATGGCGGGAGTATGTCAATTATAGATATGGTCTTGTAGAAGAACGCAACATGCCCTTAGCACGCTTTACAGATATTCTCTGACCATTACAACCTATGTCACTAGAGTACATTGTTTATCATCAGTATCAGTAAATGACATCTTATTTTGGTATATTTCAGGCCAAGCTATCTGACTCCATCTAGTCTAATCAACACTATCAAAACTGTATTTCCAATGTTCAAGGGATTCACACAGCAGGTATGTATGCTATATTAACTCTTAGAGCGCCAAGAGCAGCCATTTTGAAAAATTTGGTGTTTTTTGGGTGTATTCATAATAGCTGCCTTTTGCTGAATTTCATTTAAGGTTTCCCAAATGAGCATAGATTTTGAACCAAGCATACACCATTTGAAGTACCGGTAAATACTTAAATGAATACTCAGTTGATGCTAAATTTCAAGAGAAGTATAAGATTATATGAAAGTTTTATCAGTTTTCATATAAAATAATATTCTTGTAAATTTACTATAAGGCAGCAATTCATTTTTACCTCATGAATAATTAATGTGGTGCAAATTGCACCACTTGAATTTCACTAATGAAAATTAAGTTAAAAATCATAATCATAATCATAATCATAATCTTTATTTCCATAAAACTTACAAGGTAACATGAAAAACAAAAACAAAGTTAAATGGAGGAGTAGACTAAAGGCCAGTAAGACCTGTAAAATGTCTACCTCCTGAATAAAACACATACGAAAAAAAACTAAAGGACAAAAAATTGAACAAAAGACAATCTGACCACAATTACAAACAAGACGGGGACGAGGTGCTCAAAAACCGTTTATTCATATTTTTCAATTTATTGTTTTTTAAGTTGAGTTCCGAAAAGTATTCAATGTTTTAGCAGATTTTATTGTCTTTGAAAGAGAGTTCCAAAGAATCGGGCCTTGCGTTTTTACAGATTGATCAGAAAAGACCCTTTTGTTTTTGGTTGGATTAAAATCATTATGATGTCTTTTTGGGTAATTGTGAAATTCAGAACGCCTCTATATTACAGAAATATATACTGTATTGAGGTGTATGGCTCATATTTCTGGCCCAAGGTAACCTCAAGAACCAATCTGTCTAATCCCCAGAATCAATGCTGAGCCTAAGATGTCAACTTTGTCGTAAATACGGGGTGTTCCATAAAAACTTACAATCTTTGCGTGTAACTTTCTTAGCTATAACGGATAGTCAGAAAGTATGTAAAGGTTGCCTCTTATAGCCCATGAATTGAACTATGATACCGTTTGGTTCATTTTAATCAGAAGTGTACAACAGCTATATTCATCACATTTTTGGGTGGATTTTTGTCTGGTTCAATTTCATGATTATTGGTCATAAAACAGGGGTGTTTCTGAATAGAATAAAAATGTGTCACCTTGAAAAAGGTATCATATTTGTCTTTTTTTTTTAAATCAAATTTGTTCATTTTTTCAGCATAGATAAAAGATACTGTGTACAAAATGAATTAGTAAACATTGTTTTGGCTGAGTGAGGAGATCAAGGACAATAGACCTTTTCAAAATCCATTTCGGAAATCTCCAAGACATTGATCACATGCCCATTTTCTCAACCAATCATGTACAAGCTCATTAGTATGGACGATTTTGTCAACAAAATTTTCCGAAAATTCTCTTGCATTTCAGTGCAATAAAAGTGAAAAATAAATAGAACCAGACCCATACAACATTAGATACACTAATTCTGAACAACTTTAGGCTGATGGCACTATAAGCTCACCGACACAAAGAGTGAAATTTTCATTTGAAATCGGCTGATCTGCGCTGATTGCGATCAAACTAAAAGTGACTCTGTAGTGCTAACGCTAAGTTACAAGTTCGAATTTGTACGCAACCAGTTAACGTGAATGCGAACTTAACATTCTGGCTATTGTGTTGAAGAGTCACTTTTTCTTTTGGCAATTGCCGGAAAGTGTAAAATTAGCTTCGGAAACTCTCGGAAAGTCGTGTTTTGAAAAGGTCTATACTCAATAGAACTTCATTCAAGAGGAACTTGCAAAAATTGTGAAATGAGACCAGCAATTTTGTCATCCAAATATTTGACAAACCATAAATTCTGTTCTGTTTATATTAAAATCTGTTTTGTGGACAATAAAATAACACCTTTACATATTTTCTGACTCTTTGGTAAAGACAAGAACATAACACACACAGATTGTAATGTTTTTTGTGGGACACACTGTATATAAAAAAAAGCAATCAACATTTTATTTTAAATAAATGAAGAGGCTTTTTTTTTTAAAGTTTTGGCTTCATTCTTAGTAGTAATAGCAAACATGCAGATTACAATTCTGGCATAATTTAAGGTACTTCTGAACCAATTGTCTACTGTTTTGAGGTACATTTTGAACATGTGAAAGAAATTACTTTAATACACACAGTGCATGTGATTTAAGAAGTTAACCCTTAAGCGCCAAATGGTACAAATTGCACCAATCATATGATTTCATTAATAGATGCCTTATAGCAACATTTTGAAATGTCAAGTTTTTAAAAATGAATAACCAATCACAAAAACATCCATATTTATCAAAAATTTTATTGCATCTCACAAATAAACTTATCAATTCTACAAGTAGATCATATAAACAAATAGTGAATCTTCAGAAGAATGTGTCCTCAAGGATACAATCAAATTTTAACAAAAAGCATCTATCAATGAAAACACCAAATTTTTGCCATCTGGGCTTTAAGAGTTAATTAAGGAAGAATGAAATAAACAGTTACTGTATTTGATTTTTGGTACTGGTTTGTGAATAATTTGCAGAATAAGTGTTTCTATTTTGTAACTTCCTTTATTTTATATTTGTTCAGGATACGCAAGAGTTCCTCAGATGTTTCATGGACAGGTTACATGAAGAACTCAAAGAGCCAATATGTTCTGGCGAAACAGAGGAAGAAGGAGGCGATATAAATCATCCTGTTGAACCTCTGCCACTAGAACAACGCCCACATCGAACAAGGTCACATGATTCATTGTGCCAATCAGACGGCGAACAGAGTATACCAGACAACGATGAAGTCGCTAGCCAGACGTCGGAAGGCGATAGATTACCTAATAAGAACCGGAGGTTACGAAAACGGTCTGCTCCAGAGGCCGACCAGATATCAGAATTGTCAGAGATCACGCAAGATGGTAGGAGATCGCCGGTATCAAAGTATGAACAGGATATGCAGAACAGTGAGAAAGATATAGATGAGACAGAGACTGTTCAGTATAAGGAGTCAATGGAAGAAGAGTCGGGTGAAGTGGAAGATACTACTGTTCAACCGGAGAGCCGACGAGTGAGAAAGACTAGTCAAAGCAGTCACGGTAAAATGACAAGGAGTCCAAGCCATGAAGATGTAACCCCAAGAACAGCCGGTAAGTTATTCTGTCTTAAATATTTTATTATAATCAATTATGGTCAATTCCAGAAATCAATCAGTATCAGATGCTTTAAAGGTGGTATCATATTTCTACGGTTCATCTGTGGGAAATAATGTGGGAGCTATTTTATACGAATTTTACTCAAAATTGTTCTGGTAAAGGGTGTTTCAAAGTAGCTGTCGTTGCGGTAGATGACCAAGCTTGTAGTTGCGGCAGACGACCAAGCATATGCAATTTTGAGTTGTCGTAATGTAGCATGACACCTTTGCATATTGCCGCAATGGTCTGTTGCAAGAAAAGTTGAATTTATTCCAACTCAAAATATTGTGTCGTTGCAATCATCACGACAGGGTAATCGATATATCGGCTTGTCGTGCTTAACAGCAAAATTTTCCAGATGCGACAAAGTTGGATAAAATCCGAGTTTGCGCACAACTACTACCACGACAGACATTCTGAAACCAGCTTAACCCAAGAAGTATTTGCCACTTGCATGAATCACAAGATAAAGTGTATTCAAGCATCAAATAGCAACAGCACCTGACTGGAGGCTTCATGGCCTGTGTCACCTGATTTGTGCATTTGAACAAAAAAATATCTTAGTAAAAATATTGCTTGTCTTGCACTCAGGTAATGGGAGCATATGTCATCTTTTTTCATCAATTTTTGTTTTATTTATCATTTATTTTTCATGATCTATACAAAAGTATACATTCAAGACATAAGACATAGATCATAGGATCATAGTTTGATCTATCCCATCAAATAATTATGCAGTCTCAATGTACCGTAATTTCCGGAATATAAGCTGCCCGGAATATAAGCCGCACCCCCGGAAAAGTCAAAAAATAAGATTCAACCATCACCGTATAAGCGACACCTGCGTATAAGCCGCGACTCAATATACCCAACTTGAAGTATTATGACGATTTATACCCTATTTAAAGTGTCTTAAAACGTTAAAATAAATCGGAACCCAAACTAAAATCAGAATGTTGAGTTTCTGAGATCATTAGTTATTTGTAATTTAACAAGTTTTCCAAGAATATTTGCCGTATTTTACAAGAATCTTGTCAAAAAAATCGATGTTTTTGAACTACTTCCTCCTTGTGCGCGCTGCCATTGCCCTCTTATGCCTTTTTATAAAAGGTGCACCAATGGATTTTCTCTTTTCCAAACGGCGATGGACTTGAAAAATTGTTGTTTGATAATTGGTATTTGATAGAAAATAAATATCTTAATGCATGATTTTCGTGTTTTGTTGTTGTTTGTTTATTACTTTTATAAGCAGTTCGTCGTCTTATTGTTTTCAATTTAGCTTCTTCACTAGATAACATGAGAAGACACATGTCTAATTCGCAAAACAAAAGACCAGTGATTAGTTTTTATAAGTGATTCGATATGTATGAACAATTTAATTGTATTGAAAATGTCATTATCATCCTATTGAAACTATTGTGATGTAAATTTAAGTAGGTTAATGATTTTCAAATAAATAAATGAATAAATAAACACAGAACAATACAAAGTTGCCTTTTATCTGCATCAAATTCATCTTAAAATCTCGCTCCAGTGGCAAGATCGACAAGCAGAATAGGGGGAGGAAATTTACTAAAAATTGCTCACCTATGTTTGAAAAAGGCTCGAAATTTTGGAAAACAAATATTTAACTTTTCTGTTTATTTACAAAATAAAGCAAAGAAAACTTATTATTTAGAAGCAATTTATCATTTAATAAACATTAAATCTTACTACAATGCTACAAAGGTCCCGATAAAAACTCTTAGAAAAAAACAAGATCTTTTGATTTTAGATCAACCATGTGGTTCGCCGCCTGACCTTACTTCTGGGTTTATCGCACGATCCAGTTTGTGCTAGTTTCACAAGTTGTTTACCTGTCCTGTGGCCGATTTCACTAACATTAAAACACATCGTTAAAGCATCGTAAGACCGAACGCATCGTTCACTCATCGCAAATTTGCGATCATCTTTTGGCTCATCGCAAAGTTGCGATGTGTTGGAATTTTCCCCGTGCAATATTCGTATACCTTGCGACGCATCGCACGCTTGCGAAGGGTTTTTATGTCTTCGTGAAATCTAGTCTAGTTGCGCACTGTACGCATCGCAGCTACGATGCATCGCAATTGTTTAGTGAAATCGACCACTGGCAGGTGCCTGGGAAGTTTTTAGATCGGGACCTCAACATTATTTTATAGGGGAAATTTGTGTACTAAGCGTCAATTAATCTTATTTATTTATTTACTTCAGTTCAAGTGTGTCTATTTGGATCATTTCTAAGTTGTATTCTAAAGCTAAAAACTATTCAAATTACTTTCATTCTGAAGATTTAAACATAAATTACAAATGCAAATTATATTTCCATTTGGCATTACAACAATCTTTATTACGACACCCCCATTACAAAATCGATCACGCCAATTTGCATGGATTTATGATGTCATACCATGTGCAAAGACCTTATTTCCCGGTTCTGATAGTTGCAGTTGTTTTTCACCTGGGTTTTTTTCCACAGGAGATTCATAACATTTGTTAGATTGGGTACAGTATGAAAAGAGCTGAAAAATAAACAAACACGATTATATTCACTTTTCAGTGAACCACGTGGGTCGCCTGCTGCCTGATCTTACTTCCGGGTTTCTCGCATGAACCAGTTCGCGCTGGTTTCATGAGTTGTTTACCTGTCCTGTGGCCGATTTCACTAACATTAAAACACATCGTTAAAGCATCGTAAGACCGAACGCATCGTTCACTCATCGCAAATTTGCGATCATCTTTTGTTAATTTGATAAATATAATTACATCAGTTCAAGCGTGTCTGTTTAGATATTATAGATAAGTTGTCTTCTAAAGTTAAAAAAAACAATCAAATTACTTCTACTCTGAAGGTTAAAAATTAAACGCAAATTATATTTCCATTTGGTATTACCACAATATTTATTACGACACCCCATTACAAAATCGATCATGCCAATTTGCATGGATTTATGACGTCATACCATGTGTAAGGCCATGAAGGAGAAGGCAAATTAATCTCTTCGTGTATGAACGTAGCAAGTGGAAAAATACAATCTGTTTTCCACGTGGTAATTCTACTTTTCGTTCAGCTCATTATATATTCATTAGTTCAAAATCAGTAATTTTCGTTTTACAACACACATGGGCTATGACAAAATAGTGATGTCATTCATGTTATTTTTATACTGCCTTGGTTTTCCCCTTGAGCCGTACATGTGCAGTACATGTTTATATACGCAATACACTGTTTTTCAGTGCATGTGCTTATCTGTTGTTCTGTTGGGGTCCTACACCAAAGTTCTAAGCATGGTTTCGATAGGCTTGAAAAGTTAAAAGCAAAATGTAAAGGATATATTTTGGATTTAAAACACGCATATATGTTGGAGAATCTGCAGAACGATTTTCCAAATTATGTTTCAACACATACATTATTTTCTTGTTTTGGATTGGTTGATGGTAGGCTAAAACGAAATAACATGAGATGGGTACGTTAAAGTTCTACAACTTTCTTGTTGTAATACAGTGCTGGTTTTCGAATTGGATGGCCGGCGAGGAAAATCTTACACACGTTCGTGGCTTGAGAAGGGATGTTTATACCGACAGATGTGAAGTTTTTCTGCAATTATTGCAAGCACACATTGACATAACTGAATTGGTTACGATAGTAAGATTAAAATAAAAACTATATCGCGATAAACTTCAAACTTCCCAGGTTCAAACATACATCAACTATCGGTACAACAAAATTGATCATGGAGAATTTTACACACGCGGTTACAAATGCGAAAAACAACCTTACACATTTTGTTTCATTCGTTTTCTTCTTTATTTATTATTCTAGAAATATACATTTACAAGACATGGTAGAGCTCCATTTAACTATATTTAAGATAACGTTTTGCACTCCAATAATGTGCGATCTTTTTTCTGAGATCATTAGTTATTTGTAATTTAACAAGTTTTCCAAGAATATTTGCCGTATTTTACAAGAATCTTGTCAAAAAAATCGATGTCCGCGACTCAATATACCCAACTTGAAGTATTATGACGATTTATACCCTATTTAAAGTGTCTTAAAACGTTAAAATAAATCGGAACCCAAACTAAA
>JXSR01S001627.1:23873-35845 GCA_000969725.1 Ophiothrix spiculata
ATCATGTGCTAACCATTATTTAAAATATATCCATTGCTTTGTGTGTGGTGTTTTTCCATAGATCCATCAGATTACAAGAGTAAACTTCAAATCACTCTCCAAAAGTCATATGGAGCTACCAAACCTCCAAAATATGAAGACACAGAAGATCCATCACAGCCGGGGTCAATCAGGTCAAAGGTCACATTTATGAGCAAGCATCTTCTCCAAGGTCGGCCATGTTCCTCCAAGAAAGACGCCGAAAAAGACGCATTAAGAAGTGCCTTAAAGCAGCTCAGAGTTTCAGAGTGGCAGACAATAAGTGATCCAAAAGGGAAAATTATACAATTGTATCCCGGAACCAAACCTGTGTTTAAGATTGAAGAGGTTACTGACACCAAACAATTCAAATGTACCTTGATGTCAGTTGCCTTGGAGGAATTGAATGAGATTGTCATAGTTGCTGATGAGTCTGCTAATACCAAGAAGAATGCTCAAAGGTTTGCTGCCAAGAAAGTTCTTCAATGGCTGGAAGAACTACATCTAGGTCAGTAGGTAGAATACCAAACATATGCTAACAATTAGAAATAACACATCATATAAATTAACACAGCTGCTTTTGTTTTTAAAACATTGTTGATACGCTTCATTATTTTTCAAAACTGGTGATTTTGATTATATAGGGAATGTACACATGAGCGTTTAGCTTCAACTCTGAAGAACCATTTCAAGAACCACTGACCCAAGACTGGAGATTAAAAAGTGTGCAATCCAAATGGCAGCTATTGCAGATACAACTTTCTTGCACTCTCAAGCCATTTGCAGTTGTACATGTAATTAGAAAGTGTCTCTTTCCTGACTATACAATTACTAGGTTTTAACTCATTCGCTGTCAGTATGTATCTAAAGAGAGAAGGAAAAAATGCGCTTGCCCAGGAATCAAACCTGACAAGGTCTTGGAAATGGCAAAGATATCACACTCAATATTTCTACATGTTAACACCAAAAAACAAGCCATTGAAAATCCTGTATCTAAATTAAGATAACTTAAGATAAATTTGGATTCTGTCCAACCTGACGCTGTCACCCAACGATAAAAAGTTTATGCAGCCCATACACAGAAGCCTATTCATTAGTGGCATCAGATGTTTCTTTTTACCAGTGTTGAATGAAGGATGAGGACTGGAGTACACAGCTAGTTTAACATCAATGGCAGATTGTGGATTATGTTTAGCCTATATATTTCATATGTTGACTACTCCTTCGTAGTTTGATGCATAGCTGTTAAAATGTTATACATGATGCAGCACTAACAAACTAACAGTACAAGATAGCATAGCAGTAATGAACATTGGAATATGGCGCAGGAAATCACTGCGCAGCTTCTGAGATCTTAATGTCGAGCTTGAATTCATGTAAGATTTGGGGCAAGTTAGGCCTGTCATGCTTTTATTGCTTTTTTTTACCATCCCGCTTAGAGCCTGAAGTTTATTTTTCCGAACGATGCCCATCGACGCACATTCTTTGGTGCGTAATAGCACGTGTACAAGACTAGGCATTGATGGGCGTTGTACGATGCACATCGACAAACTCATATCTGATATTAAAGCAAGCAACAAAAATTGTTATTTTCAACCCCGGAGTCATGTGACATAAAAACAAATGACAATTGTCAGGGTCCATGTCACTTCTGTGACTCTTTTAGTTATCCCCTGTTTGTTCATGCAATATGAAAAAATATTATTGATTCGTATTTGTATATCACATGAGGCTGAAAGCTAAACAAACAAACCCAAACCATCACTATGTTTTGTTTTACATGAGAACAAACAGGTAGTACTCAGTTAAATGTTTTGTTATATGGCAATAGCTTCAAATACCCAAAAAATGCTTGATTTATTTCTGTTTTGTATTTTAATAATATTGCAATCATTTTCATTTGGTAGTATTTGAGGCTTGATTGAAAGCTATGTACATCGTTTTCATTGCCATTGCATAATACAACATCTTGCAGTTATTTTCTTATTAATAACAACCTTGAATGCTTTGAAATACTATTAGTTATCCCCTGTTTGTTCATGCAATACGAGAAAATATTAATGGTTTGGGTTCGTATCACACGAGGCTGAAAGCCGAGTGTGATACGAACCCAAACCATTAATATTTTTCGTATTGCATGAACAAACAGGGGATAACGAATTTATCATTCAGTTCACATGAGTAGAAACAAAAAATTAAAAATATTACTTAAGCTTACTTGATGTTTCTTACACTGAAACTCCTTCGAGTGTAAATTTCGGATGCTGAAATTGGGCTTGGCCATCATCACAATTCATGCAAATAGTCAAGAAACGCACGGATTGCTTTCTTATTAGAGCGTTAACTTTGATATTTATTGGAACAGATAACTGCCTGTCTGTCTGTTTAAATCGATCCATTGGATACTCGGCAGGGCAGCTTTGCTGCATAACGCCAAGCTGGCACTTAATTTTAAACTAGACTAATCAGTCATATATTGGCTAATCATGTAGAAGTGACAATAATTGCTTTAGGGGCATTTTGTAGCTCAAGCGCCAGTGCTGGGATTCGAACCCACGACAATCAGATCATGAGTCCAATGCTCTTACCACTTGGCCACGGACCCACTGCTTCTATCTATGTATTTCTTCATGAGAATACAGTTCAAAACGCCCGGTGTTTCGGGTCACTGTTGTTGTTTGTTGACAATCGACTCCATGTTCAAGTGTCTGTGTATATACCGTAGTAAATTTCCGATTTTGCTGGAGCACCGGTATTTTGATCCGTCTCTTACACAGACAACATAACATACGCATAGTTCGTATTGCGTAGTTATTTAACGGTGCGCGCAAATTAATTATTGTAACAGAGCTGTGTAATACGAAAATTTCGTATTACCCTTCTGGCAAATTTAACAGAGTATATGAAAATATCTTTCATGGCTTGAAAATGACAATTGACCAATGACATTACAGTATTTATATCTACTGAATGATAAAAATTAAATATGCAGGGTGTCCACGAATGATTAGTACAGGATTTGCTTATTATTTTAATTTTTGTCAGAACTTTTTATCTATTTATATTTCTAAAGAATTTTGTTTTTAAATATCCCATATTTGAAAAGTTATGGAGATTTTACAAAACCCTGTTTTATTTCATGGTATTAATTGCATTTTGTCATTAGGCAAGTGTTTTGATTCAATTAACTTATCTGATTGGTGCAACTCCCTATAGTACATATTTAATTGTTTACACTGAAATGTTTTTTTTAATAATGTAGAACGCATTGCTGCTTATTCACCACTGTCAAAGGACCCTACACACATACTACCAGGACATGGCAGAGAACCTATAATACAAGACATTATGAACAATATTAAAGTCTACATAGAGAGTGATGATCCATACGCTCCGGATGAGTCTCAGATGTCAAAACACTCATCACCATCTATCTTGCACAAAGGAATAAATGTCATTCCAGATGCAAATGTAGATGACAGTTACTTGACAGTCCAACATAGCTATAGCTTTGGTTGTATTGATACAAAAATCAATAAAATGATGAAAAGACATGATACCAAGGATTCTGGATACTCAAGTAATTCACGTAGTACTTCCCCAAATTACGTAAACGAAGATGACTCTTCATCTGATAGTGATACCAACACTAATGTAGCAGATGTAGACAATGATAGAGAATTCATAAATCAGCATGGCAGTGCACATATTAATAAATATGCCAAGCTCGGAACAGAAGGTAAAGATAAAGATGGCAGAGAAATCAAGCTGTCTCACAGTAAATTAGTAGATGGCTCTCTTCATGGACTTGATGTAACACTTAAAATCCCAAGTAATGCCATACAAGGACAAATTGAAGACAACCGTTTTGTTGTCACCAAAAGCAATCAGCATCCCCCCTTGTTACATGATCAATATTTCATAGGACCAGTTATTTCATGTCAACCAGATGGTATCAAATTTCTCCAACCAGTCACAATATCAGTTCCTCATTCATTTGTTAATTTGTCCCCACAATATCTTCAGATATGGTCCAAATCAGAATCTACGGAAAATCCTCATGATTGGCAGATGATATATGATGGTTTACAAGATCAAACATCACTTGATGACTCTGCAGTCAAGGTCATAGTTGAAAGGTCCAAGATCAAATTCAGGGTCACTCATTTCACATTATTCTCTGTTGTTTTGGCACCAGTAAACAAATTAGTTACTTGGATGTTCCCTAAGCTGGAGCTTTTACTTGATATCTGGGCTTATCTGTGTCCTGTTGATGTAGGTGATGAAGTTGTGCTCCGTATCTATGCCTTGAAAGTTAATGACATGGAAGGGAAGCATCTTGTTCAAACAACAGAACTTGGTCAAGAAGGAGGGCTGTGTGCTATTCCGACAACATTCATATATAGTATCAACAATGAAGATTTCAGTGTTCACTTTCGATATTTAAATCCAAGAGGAATGTGGGTGACTAGAGATGGTGACATGAGAGCAAGTATTTCAATCAGGAACATATTACTAGGAGGACTTGGAGCAAGATGTGAGGTCCAATTTCAGTTAGCAGAAGATGTTGATAGGTATCCAAATAAGTTCAGTGGAGCTTTTGATCTCAGACAAGAAGGTAACTTATTTGATATAAACAAAATACATTTCAATGATGACAGTGCAAGAAAACATCTTCAAAAGCAACATAGGGACAAACCCCAAAGAGAAATGATGAAACAAGAAAGGCAAGGAGGATAAACTAATGAGAAAATCAGGTGGATGTGATTCAGGAGCAAGGCCCAAACAGATATCAGTCAATCCACATCTCCGTCTGCGCCATAGGACCTCTCACGATGCAAACTCTGATAGTCTATCTACACAAAGTTTGGCAATATTACCTAGAGTAAGATCAACATACTACCATGGAGATTCATGTCTTCCTTTTGGAGGAGCCAAATCTGGGTTATATAGCTTTTCTCAAATGGAAACAAACAAAACAGCATTGGTAGGCAAAGACTATAATGGCAACATCACTTTGCAAGAGAATACCAAACAATTACAAGACACAAATAAGTCAGGTTTTCTTTGTACAAAACAAAACGAGCCAAGTATGACATCAATGGCTGGTGTTGGAAAATCTGGCAAAACATACCATGGGTCAGTAACTAGACAGTATAGCATGGACCTTCAGGGTGCTGCTTTTATCCTCCAACCCCCATCTGAAGTAGCCAAAAGTATTGAACGACAAAGTCAATCTCAAGCATGCAGTACTAGCAAAATCGTAAGTGGTGACTGGAATCCAATTTTTCGAAAAATTGCCCGATATATGCAAGCTAATGATGATGATGATATGCAAATGTATGCAAATGCTTTTAATTTGACTGCTGTGGAATATGAAGAAATTCAAAGGAAACACAAATCTTGTGCATATTTAGTAGCATTTTACATGCTGAATACATGGCTGGGTAAGATAGACTCCGCAACACAGCCTAGAGAGGTGATGAACATGCTAGTAGAAGCTATTAGGTCTGTGGATGAAATATTTGCTGAGGAAGTGGTGAAAATGTATTGAAGTCTGTGATTGGATCCCTTGCTTATGTAGTATATATGAAAGGAAATATTAGTGTCTACTACAAATGATGAAATTGTAATTCTGATGCTGTCACTGGTTCTATTCCATTTTGAATCTCTTTCCTGTAACCTGACTGGAGATATTGTGGGATATTTGGTTCCTATAGCTATGAAATACTATGACTCTTTTTTTTATTTAATTTTCCTTGATATGATAGAGTGGCATTTTCTTCAGGTAAAGATTGAAGATCTTATTACAACATATCAATAAAGATGTGGGTATTTTGGTTCTTATTACAATATATCAATAAAGATGTGGGTATTTTGGTTCTTATTGTAATATATCAATAAAGATGTGGGTATTTTGGTTCTTATTGTAATATATCAATAAAGATGTGGGTATTTTGGTTCTTATTGTAATATATCAATAAAGATGTGGGTATTTTGGTTCTTATTGTAATATATCAATAAAGATGTGGGTATTTTGGTTCTTATTGTAATATATCAATAAAGATGTGGGTATTTTGGTCAGCTTTAAGGGTAATTTCTCACATGAAGGCGTTACTTAATTGAAACAGCCACAATTTGCTGCAAATGTGATATCTTTATGAGATCATAATAAGTCTCAAGCAGATGGATCAATCAATGATACACAGTACTTGCATGACATGCATACCCCATGAAGGAGTCTATTCATACAGGGGACCAAAACTTTATGAGACTTCCGAACCACGGAGCAAGTAGAGTAAAGATTCTTGCCCAAGGAAACGAAAACCGCCCGGCCCGGGGCTTGAACCCACAACCTTTATATTACGAGTGCTCTAACCGCTCGACCACGCTCTATTCCCATGATTAATTGATTCATTTACCCCAATGACGAATTGAATAATTATTGACATGGCCATTTCTTGACAAAAGGAAGTATGACAAAGGGTATCATTGTCATCACAATGTGTAGGTTTGGTTACTTTTTTTAATGATTATTTGTATATATTTCAAATCAAGTATCCAGATTGCTTCTCATTTTTTTTGTCTTATGAATCATATTGCAAATTCAATCAATTCATGAATGGATCAGGCTTTGGCAGAGGGAAGTGTGCCTGCAGATATTGATACATGTAACAATTCAAGGTCTAGACAAAGTCATTGATTTTAAAATGTGTGTTCAGGAGCTTTAAAAGCGTTGGTCCAGTCGAATAGTGCAAGATTCATACACAGAAAGCCTGTTAGAGCTCTGCTACAACCAATTGATTACATGCATGTACATGTATTCTGTAGGGCAATTTCCTCATTGTCTTGAGTGGTATTGGGTTCTTTTATGGAAAACATTGCAATTTAAGTGCAGAAAAGACAGAGTTATATTGCTATCCTTAAGCACAGTTGTTGTGACAGTTACCTGTAGGCCGTGTTATAACATGCAGCACTATTATGTAATAATTAGTTGCATGATTGAATTAATGAACCATCATGATTTAATTTTTGACATGGTGAGATAGCTAGCATTGTCTAGTTGCTGGGAGTTGTTCTTGTCTATAGTATAATAAATTTTGTATATACCGTAGTAATATTACAAAGCTGAAATAATTTATGTTAAATTTTGAAAATTAATACAAAAAAAAGACAATAAATTACTGTAACAACAATTGAGGAAATTAGGAGTAACATACATGTATATAATGCATTTTGTATTGTTTATATCCAAGGGTTTATATGTGTATATCTTCATAAAAAATTCCTTGACCGGTACTTATAATTTTTTATGTAACCTCATGTGATAATATAATGATTCTGTATTGACAAAAAGAAGGTATTGTTGTTTTAAGTAAATGTCGGACATGCAACTTCAGAGCCTTGCGTAACAAAATTGTGTGTGTAATTTACGCAAATGCACAACGCATTCTAAATGCGCACGATATCACAGTATTGTGGGTAACTGATTTGAAATGGCATTTCATACTTACCAATATCCTGTGTTTGTCACAACTTCAGGATAAGAGTGCCTGTGTTCAAATTGTTGGTTTTTGCATGTCCAAAATATATTTGAAACAATTATATAGCTCCTGTTAAGTTTATTTGCTTAAACAGTATGATCACAGGCATAGAAATCAGGGGCCTCAGAAGGGAAAATGAAAGTGGTACGATCTGAGCACCAAAGTCTCAAAAAAAAAGACCTTTAACCTTAAAAGACAATACTAAAAACAAATATGTACAGTATAAATGTGTTTTGGTCCTGTAGATATTAATACCAGAACTAAAACATGTGACATTTTTTTGTGGCTGAAAAGTGATGCTGCTGAATTCGTACCAGCCTACACAGTTTCGATAGTCCTGGTTGAATTGGCATATTTTGTTACAAAATCTAAATAACCAACATAATTAATATTGAAATCATTAAATATTCTCCAAGTCATGAAATTTTGAATGCAACAAATGCGTGGAGTAAACGAGCGTATGACCTTGTGACGTATGAAATTGGCTCTTCATGCAATCACCGCGTCAAACAACCAATTAAGATACAGGCATTGTATTTTCGTTATCGATGCATAGTCGCACACGCTCTCATGATACGCACCCTGCAGATTTTTATGTATGCAGGAAATTAAATAATTTCAATAATAAGAGTTATGACTGGCTATACTAATGATTTTTCTTTGTTCTTTAAACAGTTATGGTACCGGTATTGTAAATCTTAATTTTACTGAATGTAATATGAATTCCAACATGTGATGTATAATGAGCATATGATTATGATGTTTGAACATGAAATATGATGTTTTTGTGATAAAGAAAAAATAATGAAGATATTTATCCACAGATTTAAAGGGAGATTGACCGCAGATTTAAAGGTGTAGGCTCCTCCTGGGAGGTTCCTATTTTCAGTATTCGTATAATTTTAACTAATTGACCCAGGGGGGGGGGTAGGACGTGACGTCAACAGATTTTGAAACTCCCATTCAAAAAACTTGAATTTTAATTAACGCTCAAAAATTTCATTTTATGCCCTTACTTAGTGTATAAACATGTGCAGATTTCAAAACCGTTGAGGTTGGGACTTCAACCTCAGAAAACTAAAAAGATATTGTGATTATTATAAAGAACTACTTTTCTTTTCATTTACGCATTGAAATATACGGGCGATACCACGGATGACTACGCATCAAATCTGAGTAAACAGTCCGGTAAACAGGCAATTAAAGAGATCGTCCTACCACCACTGAATTGACCTTTACCTCTGAAATGCACTTTGTAAGGTTTAATCCTTAGGTTGCTTTTTGTTTAATCAAAGGCAAGAGAAAGTATGCAAATCTGGGGATGAGACTGTTATGAAAATACATAAGAAATAGAAATAGGTATACCAATTTAATTTGATGTTGTTTGCCATATCTCCAAAAGTATAAAGAATTTTGAGGTGAAATTTTGGATTTATAATCAGAAAAATTTGGGCTTTAATGTGACATCAAAAAATTAACTACTTCCAGTTGAGCCCCGGTGATGAAAATACAATAAGATCCTACACGTTTAAAAGAGAGATTCCAGACAACCCATATCCCCATGTCCATATCTCTTGACCACCGTTGAGGGAAGTTTCAGGCCGCTCCACCTCATCAGTCTCCCTTTGAGTTGCGTAGTTTCTCAGGTGCAAAAAACTTGCTGCATTTAGGATGCTGTTCAGATCTGCACTGTCATGTTTGTCAATGTTTTTGTTAAACAGTTCCAGTTGTTATCAAACCAAATTATATCCAGATGGAACTCTGCGGTGGTTCAAAATGGTGCAGTTTGGACTCTTTGTTTTAAGTCTGTGGTTTTCATACTCTCAATATTATTTGTGTTGGAAGTATGCATTTTGTAATCATGTAATATAGCAAATGAAGGTGTTGTTTTATATATCTTAAATACACTCTTGTGTAAGTCTGTATTTTGCCAAATAGTTCAATCAATGAAAGCCAACATACATTTGATAATGTATGGGTATAAATTGATAAATGATGGTAATGCTTTAACATGATATTTGAAAGAGCTTGAAATTGTGTCATTTCTTTTACTAAAGTATGGTATAAATTGGATAGGTTGGGCATATATTTATTGATACAGGTATGAGGTCTAAAAATATCTTTTTTTAAAAATCTTCAAAATTCATAGCAAGACCAATAAATATTTTTCAAAAAATCATGCAGCTTTATCATTAATATGCTTGGGATCCAATTTTCCCATCTTTTAAAGCATGAATAGTGAAAATTTGGTTCTTTTATGTAACATGCAAAGCTGTATTATTTTATGTAATTTTAAGTTCTAATTCCATCTGTTATGAACAGTATCAGTAAGCATGAGGGGGCAAAGTAAGAGACTTTGACACTTTCACAATTTGCCAAATACCACAATTTGTCTACATCAAGTAAAAAATGGGAATTGTAAAAGTTCTGAGATAAACAAGTTTCCTATTAGTTGCAAACAAGCAATATTAAATCTTTAAGAACTTGCAAGATATTTCAAACATGCGGTCTTATTCTGTACCCAAAGTTGGCCTAATGTCTACGATTCAACTTGAACTAAGCCCGAATTCACCCAAAATTGCTCTGCACAGCTTGTGAAGGTGTATGGGCTCTTAAGATAATGGTTTATTAATGACAATATGCTATCTGAAATTTAGGGGGGGAAATTGTGAAGTTTTATTGTACAAGATTTGAGAATATGGTTACTGTAGAGCAAGGTTCATAATATGAACAATAGATTACTGCCTCATCATACTAGTTTCTTTTACCATTCAGGGCCCCTTCAATCTTTTTATTTAGTTGTTTTAGTGCAGTAAAACCAAAAAAAAAAAAAAATACTGAAAAAGGGCACAATTTTAGCAAGTTGTAATTTATAAATCTATAAGGGATTTATGCATAATTATTTCATGTTTACCCATTTTTTATATGGATCAAATTAAAGGACTGATGTTAGCATGAAAAAATACTTTATGCATGATATAAGTCAAATTTCACTTTGAAGCATGAAATGAGCCCGGGAAATGAATATGATATGAGTCAGATTTCACTTCTTAAACCTTTGAACCTTGGTCCACAACTGGGTACTTGAATTCTTTGTTAAAACGATCATAGACAACCTAACAGATAAATGTTTACTTATTTTATGAAGCTGAGTGTCAAAATTTGTATTTTCAAGAGCATTTGTCAGTGGTCTAAAAATCACCCACCAGGGTTGAAAGGGTTAAAGGGGCAGGATTAATATGAGCAAAAAAGTGTACTGTGGTAAAATTTTTAAGTTATATGGTAATGAGCCCCTAGATGGTAAAAAATGCAATTCATTTATAAGTATAAAATGGATTTTTTTCAATATATTTTTGTTTGATAATCAATATTATCGTAATGTGCAATATGGTATTATTATTTGTAAATGGTTAAATTATCATTTGTTAATTGCTGACATTAATTTAATATGCAATACATTGATTGGTTATATTTGCTTGTTATTTGTTTATTATTAACATTAAATGGAAGACCATGAAGACAGTACTATCACTTAGCTTTCTCTTGTTTTTATTTAGTTGTTGTATGTGGGGGTACTCCCAGAGGGGTATTGTAAAACTTTATACACAGATGTACCTGCTCAACTTTGAAAATTCCAGTCATGAGAATCCTCAGTGTTTTGAAGGAAAATTAATCCCTGCACACATTTACTCAAAATTGACAGCAGTTCCTGCTGTAAATTAACCTATTTGTTAATTTTAAGCACTTCTTGCAAAAAGTGTTATGCCTGAAACTTGGCTATGGATATTGTCTCGATTACCTGCCCATCAATGTATCAATTTTGCTCATCCAAATATGCATTTTAGACCAACTGGGTCAGTTTATAGTTCTTTTGAGCTACCAAATATTTGGTGCAACAAGTCTTTTTTATCTTATAATCTGATATGAAATTCCTATGCATTGTTTTATTAATAATGGAGTCTTAGTGATGAAAAATCAATATGACACTTGTATTTTGTTTGATGTCAAATGTTTGGTGATTTAAGGCCCGGTGCAGACTCCACTCCGGGGGGAGGGCTACTTAGTGCAAAAGGGGTTATGGGGACGTGCCGCAAATTCGGGTAGCAAAATCAGGTTCTCTGGTATTCCAATCGGTCCTTTTTATTCGCAAAATGGGGTATTTTGATGGCTTTTCTTTTCAAAATTTTCGGAAATTTGCGTCAAATACCTCAAATTAGGACATTTCTTCTCAAAATGCTTGAAGATTTTGCTAAAATATAGCGAATTTGGACATTAAAAAGGAGACTTGTTATTAAATTTGGGTCAACATTTAAAATATTTGGTATATGGATGGGTCATTTTTTTTTAATAAATTGGTATTTGGATGTGTGACTTTCAAAATTTCCCAGAGGCACGTCCCTACCCAAACCA
>JXSR01S001628.1:45287-64856 GCA_000969725.1 Ophiothrix spiculata
TGCTCGGGTCTAAATTGATTATGTCCCTTAGTCATGGCCAAACCCACTCCTCCGTGTCTCTGAGCTGAAGCAGAACTGTAGATCAGAATCCAGTTCTTATCATCTGACCATAATTCATCTGTTGGTGATGATGTGATGAGGCGGTGTTCCTGTATGCCAACAATATCAAGCCCTACATCGTTGCAGCCTGTGAAGAATTGATGTGACTTTCCCTTTTGATACAAAGTGCGCACATTATATGTTGACACAAACAGAGGTTTGAAGGTAGCTAGTCGGGACATATCAGGACCAACAGTTCGTGATGGTTTGCCGAGTTCCCGCTGGTCCGTCATAGAGTCATATTTAGACGTCCCTCCAGCTGCCTTCGAAGTATTATTTAAGTTATTTCTTGCAATTTTTGTAATCCATTAGTTACCAGAAATTATTTTAATCCAGTTCTGGCAAAACTGCACGGGGGATTGGCCCTGGACAGTTTCTGTTCCGGATATAACAGCAGCCGAGGTCTACTCATTAAAATGTAGCTCGCCCCTGTCGTGAAAGCATGTTCGGCCGAGGAATAAAAAATTTATTCATACACCCTGTGCTGTCATGTTTTAAGCAGCAATTGATATTTGTTGTCCATTGGCCGGTGGGATTGCTCCTCATTCGCCCTCTGCCGTTGGAAAAAAAAAGGTTTCTCATCCGCCAAGGTAATGGACAATACCTACAAGGAAGAATTTTTGCTGTCAGGTTATTGATGGAACTGGTGGTTATGGGTACAAGTGCGGGATGACCAACTTGGGGTAAAACCTTGGAATTATCTAGCCCTACCAGAAAACACAGCACCTGATGGTATCGCACTGTTCTCCAGCAGTTTAAGGAACTAGTCCGGCCGGAACATAACTCACAAGATGCTCTGATACCACAGGTATTAACCTACAACGCCCCAGAGTTGAACATCCAACACCCAGACGCAACACCTTGGATACCAGCGATAATTTACGGAAGGATAAATGTCCACTTACATATTTTGAGGTGTTTGTATGCATAGTACTGATGTATGCTACAATGAGCAGCATACAGGAGCCAACAATTGTATCCTTTTGCCGCGGAGGGACACATATGGTCTTAAAACGTTTCTCGTAGACTTCTCCTTTAATCATAAAGGTAGACTATTGTATCTGTTTGTAGAATTTTGCCATTCTTGGGAAAAATATAAATGCAACATTGCCATTGAGTGGGACCTGCACCTGCGCTTTACATGTACATAAAAAAAACAAAATTACACACCTTACAAATTAAAAATATTTCAATGCTTATTTATTCCATACTATATAATTGAAACTTTGATTTTCACTTGTTTTTATCAAAAATGTTAATTCTTATGTAAATACATTCTTCAAGTATTTTCTTTTCTGACTCTCAACCCGTTAATTTAAGTTATTAAATATTTACACGTCTTAATGTGAAGCCTCATTTCTAACTGGATAATAATTTTGATACTCAAATTTATTTTGATTCTAAATTACAGTATTGAGCGCAAATATTATTGTCAAACAAGGAAGCAATTACACACCAGTCCTAAAGTAACAGCATTATCATGGCTTATGAGTAAAACGCTTAGTCGTGTGGTCCAGTGAAAAAGCGCAGGACTCCGAATCTGTAGATCACGAATTCGAACCCCGCTACGGCCATTGGGTAATGTCCTTGAACAAGAAATTTGATCGCAATTGCTTTGTCGACCTGAGCGATATTATGGAGTTGTTATGGGGAATATCACAATCTTAGTGCAGATTGCATCGCTTTGAAAAGAACTTATTGTGATGATTTCCTGACGGCATCATAATACTATACTGTATAAACTTTAAAGTATGCAACAAGCCGCCAATTAACAGACATAAACCAATATGACCATACGCAGAACAAAATTAGTCAGTAATTTTCGAATTATAACACCGTAGCCAATCATGTTGAATATTCAAATGAACTTATATTCAAGATGTGTCCGTGTAGTAGCAATAAAACTAACCATTTCTTTTTAAATCATGAAAGATTCATACACCAAATGTATTAATATGCAGTAATTTATTTGGTCTTTATCAATCCTAATCAATAATTTCTTGTCTCTTACACAATACAAAAACAACAGTTCACATTGTTGTAGAATACAAGGGCTAGTCTTTGGATCTTGTAACAGAGTCTAATTGCTTGTTGCATACTTCAAGGTTTTCGCTTGCAGAAGTTTGGCTGAAATTTAGGAGCGCGTATTATTATAATTTATTGACATTTTATAATAGTATATAAACCAGTTCCTCTTTATAGAAGTGCTGATTAAGGAAACAATTATGTTCAAACATTTCTGGAGTTTGTAAATTTAATATGATTATGAAAAGATGTTAAATTTGGAACATTGGGAATTAGTTAAGAGAAATCGTATTTCAATAACTCTAATTATTCAAATCAACTGCAATTGATCTCATATGTATCTGAAAATTATGTTATTCATTTCTCTGTGTATTTTACAGAATGCCCAAGTTTAAATATGTGACTCACATGAATCGTCCTTTTTTGTGTGATTTATTATAATTATTAATTATCATTCTAAAATATTGAAACATATTAATTATAGTGGTAATGGTGGTAATGATGATAACGATGATGATGACGACGACTCCGTTTTATATTAAATAATAAGCCGGTTTGGAAACTATTCAAAGTGAAATGTATGTCAGGTAACTGAGCCAAAAGACATTTATGATTGATGATGCATAAGCTTCAAAATATAAGCAATGTGAAACTGGATCCATAGCAGAAAGGCACCTTTCTTATGCATGTTATGTATCAAGCATTGAAAATGATATTTCTTGAACAATACACATTGTCTTCACATCCAAACAAGATCAGCATTTTGATGAATTTTGTGTCATTTAATCTGACTATCCTAAATTTTAAGTTTCGATACCCTATTTAAGAAAGAGATATCAATGAATTAGGGATGAATATCAACCTACATAACACAGTTTTAATAAGTTGTCCTTTCCTATCCCGTTGGCGCATGTGTTAAATATTAGTAAAACCGTGTTATTTATGTGTACATTAAATGGTCCATATACGATCAAGGAAAAGGAGGCTTCAAACTTAGGGTTATGCGTTGTGAACTTTTTAAGTTTCTCAAAATATTTCAAAGTGTAGCCTTTTTACCTGTGACTACATCTTAACCTTTGTCCTCCTGAGCTACCTTTTGTAACACAAACACCGAGGGGGGAATGTTGTTGCAACCCCTCCCTGGATTTCATTTAATCTTGACGATCTCCCATACCCTAACCCCCAATTTCATCCCACATACGTCAAAAGGTTCGTAAAGGATGTTAAAACATTACATTTAACACTTAAGTGGTCAATGTCTGCCACATGCCAGTTAGTGGTCAAGGGGGTCCATATATCAAGGGGGTCCATATGGACCCAACACTGAAAAGGCGCTTTCATGAGGGAATTTTACGTTGAAACTCTGTTCACAGGTAAAATACTTCAAAAGAACTAAACCAAAGAAGACAAAACGAAACTCGGACAAACTGTTTCAAAATGGCAGCCAAAAAACAATTTGTCGTGTCGCATCAAAATTTTCCGCCGAAGATTTTGAAACTCGCTTCGCTTCCCAATGGAATTTTTCAATAAAATTTGGCTCATATATGGAAATTGTAAGTACAAATACATTCCTGAAATGAAATATGAAAAAAAAAATGTTCGGTTACGATTTTATGGGCAAAACAAATTTGAAGAAAATGCTTATTTATGCTAATTATCAAGGGAAGAGGTGGGTCGATTTGTATTTTTTTGCCACCAAGTGAAGCGTATGGTTTACGAGCCTTACAAACACCTGATATCGCGATATTTTTCGGGTGTTCACTGCTAAATGTACTCCTTTGTACTTATAAGGAATCACCACGTGTGACGAAAATCTCTTGAAAGCAGCCCAGCTATAGAAATGTTTACATTTTGACGTCACGATATCGATTCAAGACCAGACATGTAAATGTGTTACGAGAAGTAATATTGATTGTAAGAAAGTGTCTAATTCCCTGAACATAAAATCCATCTCTCTGTCTGAACGGCATCAGAATGATGTTTGTGTAAAAAGCTTAAAGCTGAGATTCTTTTTATCTGTCTGCGTTGCGGTTTCGGTGCCGATTTGTTGTATAATAATACTCGATGTTGTACAATTTGAAATACAAGATTGAAATTAAAACTTTATTTATATTGAATAAAATCTGGGGCTTGAGATTTAGGAAACGTCTGAAACGTGCTTGCTAACATTGCTTCAACCACTAATTCTCCCAAGTATGGAGATGCAGAGCGCTATATAAATGCGTTTACAACAATAATAAAGATGTATGTCCGACACTTGTTGAATTAAAAGTGTATTTTGAGATTTTGTGGTTACTTTAAGAAAGGAGATACGTAGGAAATGAATGCAACTAATGAAACATAATTTGAAACTTTTTCTTTACCATTTACCTACATGTAACTCAGAGGTGAACACATTTGGTAGGGATAAAGTTTCATTAACTATTTTCCCGATGAGATGCTACCAACGAAAATTGGGTCAAAGAAGCAGACCAACAAGTACATACTGCAGATATAATATGTGAAGTAACACCTTCTTTGTTACCTTTCTCATGCTAATTATTTACACGACTGTTGGGTTTTTTTTAAAATCTATAATACCAACTAATATTTACAAGAAAATTTAGACAAAATAAGAGACAAATAAGTATTGTTTTTACGATTTGGAGTTTGGATTCCATGGAAACTTCCGCCACCACAACCTTCACCCATTTGCAGTTGTTAAACATTGATTTTCATGTTAATGAAAAATAAAAGATGCTGAAAGTGAACTCAAAAAACCCGCTATACAGTTCCAATGGTATAATCTGGGGCATCCACATACATGTAAGTATGTGATCATTCTGATCGCGGACACATTGAAGCTTATTGGTATGCATTAGAAATTCATGTATTTTCGTAACCTCATAAAGTAGCATTTGACCCGTCTATGTACCAATGCTATTTATTTCTTTAGTGACCCATTTATCTATCTATGCTGTTCGTTTCTGTAGCTTGTATGTATGCAACAGAATTTAATTCACTGACACAGATTTAGATGATACTAGATGTGCCTTGTGCAATATACACATGAAAGCTTACCCTGTGGCCTCAGGATAAAATTAAATAGATTTCTGCAGATCATTTTAGCTTTCTTATTCTAAATTCTAAAAAAATGGAATATTATGGTAAACATGATAAATAAACAAGGAATCAACTGAGAAACAAAGATTTAAGTAGAGGGCAAATATGAAAGAGGACGTTGAAAACCAAAAGGAACATATGCAGGGTCCAATTTAAAGAGCTTGAAATCCCTTGCCCAGCACATTTAAAGGGACTAGCCTAGATTCCACTTAGAATTAAAAACTTAGAGAAATGCTCTAAATACAGCTTAAAAGTGTAGTAATATCCAAAAAAAGTAAAAAAAAATTACACAGAAATGGCTCAAATTGAGAGATAAGGCCTAACTAATTTGCAAAAAATCATTCTTTGATGATGGTGTGACTATCTTGTGTTTTCTTAATCCTAAATTTGTAAAAAATCAAACAAACCTATTAGAGATAAGTTAATACATATTAAAAGAGAAACAATTTCATCAAAAATAATTTGTTTACCAATCACGTGTGTAGAAACAAAATCTGTTAAAATTTTGAAACTAGAAACACTGTTTTCACATCTTTTTTTTCCGCCCGGCGAAAAAAATTAAAGCAGGGACAGAATTGCAATTTTCTCCAACCTTCCTTAAAATCATGGAAAACTACTTGTAGGTTATATTACTATAAACATGTTCTACCGATTCATGTAAAAAAAAAATATGTTGATATAAAATTAATGGGAAGAATGTAGGCCAGTCCCTTTAACACATAATGGGTGCTTCCATAAGAATTTAACCATCAATGTCTAAAGGAAATTTGTTTTAAGCTGGTAGTTATTATTAATATCCCCTCCCCCCTTTCTAATAAAAGTATTAAAAAAAATGTTAGATAGTAAAAATTATTTCTGGTAAAACAAGACAAAATTTTGTAGATTTACGAATCCATTCGCAAAAAAATTATATATAGGTAGTTGTGTGTCCTCTTAATTAATTAACTTAAATGACACTTTTTAAAGTTCTATTTAGCTCAAACCTCTCTATTTTTAAAGGTTTCCAACCCGTACCGTCATGTTTCCATTGCATTTGGTGAAACGTTCCAAGCAAACGTTACGTATGATTGGCTAATTATTATCAATTAACAGCATAAGGGGTACACAACATTTGTTTTTTGGTTCACACATTTTAACGCAGCAATATAAACTTAAATGACACTATTTAAAGTTCTATTTAGGTCAAACCTTTCTATTCAAAGGTTTCCAACCCGTACCGTCATGTTTCCATTTCATTTGGTAAAACGTTCCAAGCAAACGTTAATTAATATCACTTAACTGCATAAGAGGGGGTACCATGGTACCCTACCCTACATTTGGATTTTCGGTTCACGCATTTTAACGCTGCAATATTTCGGGGTGTTAATTTATGTTATTGCCTACAAAGTAGTTGCGCTTCTTTTGGCGAAAAAAATTGAGATCAACTGCGTCGTTTTCGAGCTAATTAGCATTAATTAGCATTTTGGGGCGCGAAAAAAAAAATGATTGGCCCATAAAACCACCCCGGAGTAAAATTTTCCACATTTTATTTCAACAATGTCAATGTATTCATTATCTCCTAATTCGAGCCAAATTTCATTGGAAGAATTCCTTTGGGAAGTGGGTTTTTCAAATGTTGGCCAAAATCGAGATGTCGCGCGATGAAAATCGATTATTTGGCTGCCATTTTGAAACGGCACGTATATTTTGTTTCCTGAACTATGGTTGTGATTAGTGTACCTATGTATGATGTAAAGATTATTAAACATTTCGGGCGGGAAAGTGGTTTTTATTAAGGGGGACTATGGAATCTCCGCCCCCTTATGCACTAACGGAAGTGTGGGGTACCTTATGCAGTTAAGTGTTAAAGTCTCATAATCCATTGTCCATATTGTAGCAAACATAACCTTAAATTACAAAAAAGAAAGACAATTCTCATATTAATTGGTAATTGAGGGAATGAGATTATTCATAGTATTTCATATGAGATAGAATAATTATATCACAAATATCCGAGGCTCTACATTCAAAAAAGGAGAAAACTCACAACTGGCAAACAAATTTAATTACAGTACAGAATTTCTTGTCCCTTTGCTTGCATTAGAGTGATTGATAGTCCTTCAACTTGAGTTGAATGTTGCATCGTATAACGCTGCATCATTACATATATATTGTGTAAATAAGGTTTCTTTCGGGCTTACTGACAGACAGGGAAAGCAGTTTAGTTTGATTTGAATATGCAAAAAAAGTATCCAATGGTTGTATTTTTTCTTAATTTAGAAATACCATGTGCTCCAGTGCTCAATTCTTTCCAGCAAAATATTTTAATTGCTATTTGCTGCATGTTATTCTGTATCTATTATATGGCTAAATGAAAAAAAAAATAAAGACAAATATAAATTGGCATTTAATAGATATTTTGTAAAAAAGATTGGAATTGTAGACGATTTAGTCCTACTGTCTTTTTATTAGTTATTCAACTGTTTAATGTACCTCTCTGATATACAATGATGTGTATATGTAACCTCACTGATGTTGTCGGTGTTTGCCACTTTTTGACTTACAATACGCACAGTTTGATATACATGTATGTGACCAGTCATATCGAAAGGTACATACCTTAAGGCTACGGTCCCTAACAACGTCTCGCTCGGCTGAATGTCACGTTTACTGCAAGTTTTTACCTACCTACACCTATCAGAATATCACAATTTTTGGCGTACATATTGAATAGAGTCTCTAGTTTATATATAAAACTTTACTAGTGATTTCACGTCCACTATCAAGGTCTAAATGACGCCTAAAGACTACTTCGAAAAAGTTGATCCTTTTTCGTTTCAATTTTTTACAGATTATAGGCTTGATACTTCTTATTGAATTACAAACAATGTTTTATAAATATGCTGAGTTGATTTTGAATGATAATGTAACAAACCCGCGTTGTTTTGCCCGAAAATTCGGACGTGAATTACCACTCTGAGTTCGCCCTGTTGTGAATTGCCTGTTTTTACATATCTACATTATCTACATTTTGTCTGATATACGCATTCGCATAATTTACTTACAAATTAAGCATTCTAATGAGGCAAAAATTGCAATTTTATGTAAACAAAAGAAAAAACGGCATTCTAATGTTTATGTTTTAGATTTTATAGTTCACGATCTCAACGCTGCCTTGATAGCTCAGCGGTAGATCCCTCGCTTCGTAATGCATGACTAACCCCTGCCATAATCCATAGTTCGAGTCCCCGCAAAGGCAGTGGAAACTATTTATCTTTTCATGATTAAAAAATAGTTAAGATTCACATTTTCCTGAGTAGATGGATTCCCTTTACCCTTAAGGGTCTTAAAATGAAAATTGATTTTTTTGGTCTCACCTAAAAGATTATATTTTAGCTTTAAAATAATACATTGCGTTTATTTATTGGATGTTCGATTTCAAAGTTGCATCCAAATTGGTAAGAGGTTGATTCAGAAAACTATAGTTCTGAGAAAATCGAGTTTATAGGTACTGGTAAAACCTGAATGGAGAAAGGATTTTTATATCGGTTTTTAAAACATACTTGTCGTATGTTTTGGATGTTGAAACCTAATTAATATGATAGAATATCCTTAGGAGATTAGCATGGCCCAATTTAATAACCCAATTTCATGTGCTTTTTTAATCGAATGCATTTTAAGTTAGTTTATTTCGGATACAAGTACGTAGTGTCTTCAATGCTCAATTTTTTTTAAGTTCTTTTCCCCCTAAAAATAAGAACAATAAATAAATCGGCAAATTGAATTTGTCGTGGGTTTATCATCTCATTGTTGTGTTAATATACATGTATAATATTGTGTACGTATAATATAAATAATGTACACTAAGACACAGACGCAATCCAGTCATATTTTAAATTATTTTTTTAGCTTTTAAAAATGTTAAGCTAGCACTAAATTGCTTTTAGTGAGGGCATTCTTATATTGCATGCCACGTACAAAGACATTACAAATTGTAGAAGGAGCATACAGAAGCAAAGGAGTTGGATTTCAGCTTTTGTTCTTAAATTAAAGGAGGGACAATTTGTCATTCAAACAATAACCCTTGCAGCATGCTTCATCGATTCAAATACTAAAAAAGTAATTCATACTTCCTTACGATTAAACTTTTAAAGTGTAAGTAAGTCAAATATTTTGGTGTTAAGTTAGTAGACCAGCAGTACAACAAAAATTAATGTAATCAAAACGTTGAGGTCTGCGTTATTAATAAAAAAGTCATCATAGGCATGCTCTACACTTTGCTATAATGTATCTTGTCAACATTGGCACACTTATTCTGATTATCTTTCCATTCATGTTTGTTAATTGTATGGGTTTTTATCTAAAAAATAAACAGAATCAAAAAATATATTTGAAATAAGAACTGTAGAGAAAGAACAGCAAGGCCAGGCTCTCTGCATAAAAGATGTTGGACAACTGTATATCCAACGTTACTCCAACCATGAAGAAACATACATCGGGGTAAAATCAATCCATAACACAGGTCTGCCAACAAAGACAGTTATGCAACCCAAACACTCAACCAAACCAACTTAATAAGCATTTCTTGAGCACATGATCTCACATACATAAGTGAAGGTTTCTCTAAGGCATTTGAATTAAGCAAAAGAATAACCTGACATAGATATTGATTTCTCAACTCTTTCAAGATTTGAAAAACAAGTGTTGTAATAGATATATACTTTCAGAGATTGCAAACATAAATTGAGTTGTAGCAAGTGTACGATGGGTGCTCGATAAGTCCACGACTCATGTATAGGCAATGCAGTTGTTATTGATGTGTCATGTTGTTCAAAACCAAGAATGTATTAATGGTTCAAGTATTAAATGCTCTCGCTATATTTTGCAGAAACTTAAATCTTGCCAGTTAGACGTTTCTGAGTGTCGATTTTTCACCTTGACAATGAAAGGAAATTGAAAAAAAAAACTTGATCAGGGTGGATTTGGAAGTTTTGGACTTTGGCAATTTTCAATGCTTGATTTAACTTTTCAAACCTGTTCTAGTCAAGCTTGAATTTTCGGTAACATTAAAACGAGATCAGATATTTACTTCGAACTTTCAATATTATTCTTTGGTAAAGCACTTTGACGAAATTGCATAGAGTTTCTCCTCCTACCTATAAATGTATTCAAAACATTGTATTCAGCTTTACATAATTTTCATTTGAGTATTATTAGTATATATCATTTTTATTCAATATGCATTAGATTTATATCCCACAATTTACCAGCCAAAGTAAAACATTAAACTAAATACAACTCAACAATTTACTACTGATTTTCAAGATTTTGCTGTATAAAAAACATTAATAGTTGATTGTATGCTTATGTGTATTGAACGTAGTCAGTCTTAAGCCCATCGAATAATTCAGTTCCGTTTCTGTACACGCCTCTAAACTACACATTTATTTGACGGGCTCTCATCCGCATGTGAGTATTATACCTTATTGTCCTCTGCTTTCTTCCGATAGTAGACAGTCTCAATATAAACTCCTGGCTCCAGGATATCCTCTTCTCTTTGTTGAATCAATAATACAGAAGTGATTTGAAACAAGACTGTTTAAAATTCGACTTTCCAGAAACTCCACCTAAATGCGTTTCATCCTTTCTTCCAATTATCATAATGCAACCTGAACAGAATTTGACTTGAGGGAAATATACAGCAACTGAAATGAGCGTAACCGGGAAGGGCTCTCAAGTGAAACGCAATGACTAGACGGAAAGAAAGAGGGAACAACGTTGTTAAAATGAAACTGAACATTGTTTGTTCAATATCTGTCCACGTGAACTTAAGTACTGAATCTTTAAATAAGCAGAAATCTGCAGTTGATTGTATGGAGTAGAGTGTAATGTATTGTTCGAGGAATATCGTTTTCTTTACTCTCACTACATTAAATCGTGTTTTATACAGGTCATAGCTACAATTCAATGTTATTTCGGTTGTTAAGTTTGAAAACTTTGTTTTGTGTCTTTAATCAATAAGTGTTTGTGTGTGGGTTCCTCTTAACAACTTGACATAAATATTTTGATCTTATTGCACATAACATAGTATATAGATACATTACGTTGTTGAAAACATTAGCTTTTTACAGTTTTTATTCAACAACAAGATGTTGGAATATCATGTTCACTGCAGTTTTGAAAACGTGTTTTACACTGTAAATACTAAAGAAAACGTGTTTTACACTGTAAATACTAAAGAAAACTTAAAAGTTTTCTTTAGTATTTACAGTGTAATATATACGCGGTTGCTCATATGTTGGAATAAAATATTTTTACCACTTTTTTATGTAAAGGTCAATTTATGATGAAAATATCTCGAAGATATCAGGTGTTTCTAACAGATGTGATAGGTAATCTTGTTGAGTGTGAAATGGAACTCCAAATGTGATCAATTTTCTCATGTACTGGTAAGGAGGCAACAACAAAAATGTGTCAAAAACGTGATTTTTAGGTCAAATTTGATTTGACCCAGCCTTGTTCAAGGTAATTTCTCTACTCAAATTGAGTGGTCATATGAATACTTTTTTCTGTAGTAGAGTGATAAGCAGGTGATTGAATGTCTTTGTCACGCTTATCTGAGCCTAGAGAATGCTTGGAAGCAAAGCTCAAAATGATCCTCAACGCCCCTCAATTTACAAAAAAAAGGTTGTAGTGAACGTGGAATGGTTCCCGGCGGCTTATGACATCTTTTAATGTTTTGAAGATGTCATATACCGTCAGGGACCATTCCACGTTCACATATAAATGTAACATTGCCATTGAGTGGGACCTGCACCTGATAGTAATAATACACACGCTTTTATAAAGCGTAATTAGTATCTCAGATACCTTACTGCGCTTTACATGTACATAAAAAACCAAAATTACACAACTTACAAATCAAAAATATTTCAATGCTTATTTATTATATACTATATGGTTGAAACTTTGATTTTCACTTGTTTTGATCAAAGAGGTTAATTCTTATGTTAATACATTCATCAAGTATTTTCTTTTCTGACTCTCAACCCGTTAATTCAAGTTATTAAACATTTGTTGCCAAACAACGAAGCAATTACACACCAGTCCTCAAGTAACAGCGTTGTCATGGCTTATGAGTAAAATGCTCAGTCGTATGGTCCACTGAAAAAGCGCAGGACGCCGAATATGTAGGTCATGAATTCGAGCCCTGCTTCGGCCAACGGGTTATGTCCTTGAACAAGACATTTGATCTCAATTGCCTTGTCGACCTGAAAGATATTATGGAGTTGTTATCGGGAATATCACAATCTAATTGCAGATTGCACCGCTTTGAAACGAACTAATTGTGACGATTTCCTGACGGCAACATAATACTATACTCTATAAATTTTAAAGTATCCAAGAAGCCGCCAATTAACAGATCAATTAAACCAATATGACCACACGTTGAAATAAATTAGTCCATACTTTTCGAATCATAAGACCGTAGCCAATAATGTTCAATATTCAAATGAACTTATATTCAAAAAATTTCCGTGTTTCCGTGTAGTAGCAATAAAATTAACCAAAAAATACAAAAAATCATGAAAGATTCATATACCAAATATACAGTGATTTGGTCTTTATCAATCCTAATCAATCATTGCTAGTCTCTTACACAATACAAAAACAAAAGTTCATAATGTTGTAGAATACAAGGGATATTTTTTTGATCTTGTAACAGAATCTAATTGCTTGTTGCATACTTAAAGGTTTATAGACAGTTGTGCTTGGAGAAGTTTGGCCAAAATTTAGAAGCGCGTAATAATATAATTTTTTGACATTTTATAAAGGTATATGAACCATTTCCTCTGTATAAAAGTGCTGATTAAGGAAACAATTATGTTTAAACATTTCTTGAGTTTGTAAATTTGATATGATTATGAAAAGATGTAACATTTGGAACTTCTCAATAACTCTAATTATTCAAACCAACCGCAATTGATCTCATATGTATCTGAAAATTATTCTATGTTTTTTACAGAGTGTCCTAGTTTAAATATTTGACTCGCATGAATCGACTTAAAAAAAATAATAATAACAATACTTTAATTATTCTAAAATAATGAAAAATATTCATCATAGTGGTAATGGTGGTGGGTGATGATAACGATGATGATGACGTCGACTCCATTTTATATAAAACAATTTGACAGTTTGGAAACTATTCAATGCAAGCATAAGCTTCAAAATGTAAGCAATGTAAAACTGGATTCATAACAGAAAGGACCTTTCTTATGTATCAAGCATTAAAACAGCATTGAAAATGATATTTCTTGTATAATAGACAAAGTTTCGATGTCCTATTTCAAAAAGAGATATCAATGAATAAGGGATGAATATCAACCTACATAACACAGTTTAATAAGTTGTCCTTTCCTATCCAATTAGCGCATGCGTTAAAATATTAGTAAAACCTTGTTATGGGTGACAAGGAAAAGGAGGCTTCAAACTTAGGGTTATGCGTTGTGAACTTTTTTAAGTTTCTCAAAATATTTCAAAGTGTAGCCTGTGACTTAACCCTTGTCCTCCTGAACTACTTTTTGTAACACGAACACCGAGGGGAAGGATGTTGTTGCAACCCCTCCCTGGATTTCCTATAAACTTTGTTTCCTCAAACACCTTAATTTCACCCCACATACGTCAAAAGGTGCGTAAAGAATGTTAAAACTTAAGTGGTCAAGGTCTGCCACATGCCCGTTATTGGGGGTCCATATGGACCCAACACAAAGAAATTTTACGTTGAAACTCTGTTCAGGTAAAATACTTCAAAGAACTAAAAAAAGAAAAAAAAAATAGAAAATCGGACAAACTGTTTCAAAATGGTTGCCAAAATATAATTTGTCGTTTCGCGTCAAAATTGAAACTCGCTTCCCAATGGAATTTTTCAATAAATTTGGCTCACATATGCAGTTTGTAAGTACAAATATATTTCTGAAATAAACTATGAAAAATATGAAAAAAATTGTTCGGTTACGATTTTATGGGCAAAACAAATTTGAAGAGCGTCTTCGAAAATACTTATTTATGCTAATTATTATGGGAAGAGGTGGTTCGATTTTGAACTTTTTTGCCACCAAGTGAACCGTATGGTAAAATTAGACAAATACATAGAAGGGCGATGAAAAATTACTTCGCGTGTTTGCACTGACGCGCAAAAACCAAATGTTTAGTCCATATGGGCCCCCTTGACCACTAGAGTATTAAGCATTTGGCGCAGTTAATACCGCAAAAACTGTTTTAAAAAACCCTTTGGAGGCCGAGCAAGTAAGCGCAGCTCACTTTCATATTTATGTCTTTTGAGTACAGTTAGATGGTAAAATGGATAACTCGAGTGTAATCGGTACGTGAACAGCTGTTCGCAAACACGGTCAACGTATAATGTTATATGACGCAAAGTATTTCATACTTTTTAAAATAAGTCTGAATCACTTTGAATTTAATAAGTCTCGTATATTTTTACACATTTAACATAGAGCGTGGGGAAATAAGACGAGTTTCAAGCTCATACAAGTTTCATACAAACATCATTCGGTTTGCCGTTGATACGGAAGTAGAGACACTGAGGTGCATTTCTGTGGAAAGAAACAGACACTTGTATGCAATCCCTATAACTTCATCTAAGACATTTACATGCCTTGCTTTGCTAAAAACGTATTCCCCGACTTTTTCTTTAAATCGCATTGAAGTGTGTTGCCTTTGAGATAAAGGATCTCATCGCATTAGACTAGTATTTGAATTAAGTTTGATCTATTTGATCAATTGAAGAGGTGTGAAGTTGATTTCTCCTGTGAATACATTTTGAGCCCTATACCATCCTGTGCCAGGTATATATATGAATATATTACCATAAAAAATTCTTCTTCTTTCATTTCTCATTGCATAATAGGAAAACTTTAAAAAAAAAATTGTCGTACTTCTGCCTGAAGAAGGTTTAGAGTAGTTTCTAAATACATACTTAATTGGATTATGTTTTTTTTTTCAATTCAAACTCTCAAACCACTCATTCAAACTAATAGTATTCACACACATTTCTCGATTGTTTCAGACTTCTGAATAATATTTTCATTAAATGCTTAAATTACCATCACTATTACCAAGGGAAATATTAAATCTGATGCTCGTGAAATAGGACTTTTCTGAAGTTATTTTGATTTCATCAATTATAGAACTATAATTGGAATGGTAAATTTAGCCGTATCTGTTCTTTTGAAGATTGAAACTGAGAGTTTTTGCCATTTGTTTGTTTGTTTTTGTTTGTTATGTTTATTTAATATATTCGTATAAACAACCGGTTCGTGTAAATTCCCTACCGAGAGTTTTATTTTAGGTATACAGGAGGAGTTAACACTTAAGGGGGGGGGGGGTCCATATGGACCCAACATTTGTTTTTTTGCGCTGACAGACGAAGTAATTTTTCATCGCCCTTCTGTTTATTTGTCTAACTTTACAATACGCTTCACCTGGTCGCAAAAAATTCAAATCGACCCACCCCTTCCTATGCTAATTAGCATAAATAAGCATTTTTGAGGGCGCTCTTCAAATGTGTTTTGTCCATTAAATCGTAACCGAACAAATGTTTTTAAATTTTATTTCAGGAATGTATTTGTACTTACTTAAAAACTGCAAATACAAATAGTATGAGCCAAATGTTTTGAAAATTTTCATTGAAAAGTTAGTTTTCAAATTTTTGGCGGGAAAATTTTGACCCGACACGACAAATTTATTTTTGGCCACTATTTCAAGTGTTTTTCTTTGTTTTAGTTTTTTTGAAGTACTTCACCTGTGACCAGAGTTTCAACGTAAAATCCCTTCGCAAAAGCGCTTTTTCGGTGTTGAAATCCCCCTCCCCTTGACCACTAACGGGCATGTGGCAGACCTTGACCACTGAAGTGTTAAAATGAAGTTGGCTGAGATTCATGATTGTATAACAAAAGAACAACAAGCTCTCAAAACTACTGTAAAAACATGTAAGGGCCAAATTATAGTCTTTTTGAGCTACCAAATATTTTTTGTAACAAGTCTTTGTTATCTCATAATCTAGTAATATAATTCCAATGCATCTTCTAATCAGTAACGGATATTTGGTGCTATAAATCACCAAACATTTTCTCAAAATAAATTTGGTGAAAATGTTTGGTGATGTTGGGGATTTACAACACCAATTATCCGTTATTGATTAGAAGATGCATTGGAAGTATATTACTAGATTATAAGATAATAAAGACTTGTTATACAAAATATTTGGTAGCTCAACATTGCCCAAAAAGAACTATAATTTGGCCTTAAATGTTTAGAATGATAAATCCTTAAGACCTTTAACAAAATGCAAATTGTTTTCGTGAGGTTTCGGTTTCAAAAACATCCTTGTTATAAAAGAAGGACAACTGCAGCCCATTAGTGAACCCTTATCGATCACAAATTAATTTGATAATTTGATAAGGATGCGCAAGAAGTCACAACAAGAATCTTCGATAAAATTCAGGCAAATCAGAAATTCAATACATAATAAACTTGCAAAGATTTCAAGTTATTTTAAATTATGTTTTTAATTATTTATTTTATAATTGGGAAAAGCGAGTCTGTTTCAAAAATAGCGAGCCTGTTTTGAAATTTGTACTAGGGAGCTGTTTTTATTCTAAAATTCGGTCTGGTGTGCCGTTTTAAAATTCGGACTAGCGAGCCTTTTTGAAAAATTCAGACTGGCGAGGCCCAATTTCAATTCGGACTAGCGAGCTGTCAGACCAGCGAGCCGTCAAACTAGCGAGCTTTCAGACTAGCAAGCTGTCGGACTAGCGAGTTGTCTCCTAATATTTGATGGACCCAAAGAATACATTTCATTTCAGACTAAGTAATGCAAATCTTGTTATCAAGAAGTAAAGTAAATGGTCACCTCATGCATCATTTTACTGCCTCAAGGTTGTAGTTTTGAGTGTCACATTCAATTAAAGAAGGATTACTTAAAGTTTCCCTACGGACAATATCGTAAACACAATTACATAAAACATAAGGAAAAACTGTACCAAAGATGAAGACACAATCAACCAGCTTACATGATCAGCGATTGTTGGCCGTTCGTTTTTAATCTCGTGCTTGCCCATATGCCTTGTGTCATGCATTAAACACATTACGCAGACAGGTTTTTGATCGTGGATGAGTAGGAGGCCGTTTCTGTTTCAGTGTTGATTATACCGTGCGAGTCAAAAAAACTGCAATAATTAGATGGAAGCCATATTGTAAGAACAAAAGTAATTTTAACAAAAAATATTAATTTCTAAATAGGTCATTGATTAAGCTTTCAAACGGTGAAAGAATGGTGAAAATTGATAAAGGATTTGCAAAGATATCCTTATTTGAATAATATGGTATTAAAACAGTTCTGTCCAAATGAGCATGCCTCGTCAAACGAGTAAGTACCAATAATGGATTGAATGTTTTGCCAACAGCTCTTGAATAATAACACAAACCGATTACCTTGCTCCAGTGATCTGAATATGCTGAAGGTTATCTCCTCTTAATCTATTAATTTATATTTAAAAGATAATTTAGGCGGTCTTTTCAAGTGCAAAACGACATGTGTGGGGGTACTGTCTTAGAAAGGAGGGCTTATCACCGACGAGCAACGTGGTCTAATTGCTGAGGTGTATTTTACGACCAAATTCCATGCAGAAGTTGAACAGAGATTCCGGGATGCATTCCCCGATCGCGTGTACGATGTGCATCCACTATCTAATAATATAATTCAGGCGAATTCAAAAGAACAGGAACAGTCCATAACCTAAATAAAGAGAGATCTTAAAGACTGCGAACGGCAAGAAGCAGGATAAACGTCGACTGCGTTCGTCAGACATTGACAAGGGATCCAGAAGTGAGCGCGCGAAAATATCCCCTGCCAAATGTGTCCCAGTCCACGTATAACCGAATATTGAATTTTCAGGGACACCAAGCTCAAACGGTCCTTATCAAGGCACCTAAAATCAAAAGAGAAAGGGATAAAGTCATAATTGTGTCCTCCTAACATATGCACGACATTTGGACAGAACTGTTTTTATGCCTTCATATTCAAATAAGTGTATCTCTACGACGCCTTTATCAATTGTCCCCATTCTTTCACAATTTTAAAGGTCAATCTATGATCTATTTAGATATATAAATTTCATGTTCATGATATCTCTTTTTCTTAAAATATGGCTTTCATTTAACTATTGCAGTTTTTTTTGACTCACTCGGTACTTTTCTTTAGATCACAACTTTAGATGTATTGAGCTGATTCTTGCATAATTATAATGCACACTAACCCTACTCAAATTCCAACCCTTAAAGCTAACCTTATTTCTGTCCCTAAGGCTGCGATTACATAGAAGTATACGCATTGGTTAATGGTATTCGTCATTCGCTATACGCTCCTGGAGGGACAAACATGTGTTTAGTGATGAAAATAATCCCTGTTAACTTCAAATATGAGTACCTCCTCGGGGGATCGTATAGCGAATACCGTATACCGTAAACTTCTCATCGCAGCTTTATAGTATCCGTAACCCTATACCCTAACCCTGCCCTAAATCCTAACGCTAAACTTAATCATAATCCTTAACCTATCGTTTTCCGTTTTGGTTACATTGAAAAAAGATGCCTTATCTGAAAAAACAAATATCAACGTTTCCTAGTACCCGTGTTTACACTTAGTTATAAACGTTTGAAAAAAATCTCGGAATTTTCAAAAGTGGACACTAACTAGTCCAGATTGACGCGAAACCATGTTATAAATTGCTTTGTAAAAACAAACAGAGAAACGTATAAATTAAGACAAAAACGAGTAAGAAAATTTAAGTTTGCAGTTATTTTTTTAATATGTAATTCAGAAGCATGTTTTTATGTGATTCATAAATTGTAAAGTGCCTGCAAGAGGCACAATATTTACATGCATGAACATTTAAACGCAATGACGCAGATGCACAAGGCAGTTCGTAGTTGAAACCACCTATTGCAAACACACAGACCTTCATAGGTGTAAGCCAGAATTGTTACGTGCGAAAGAGGTCCATTAAGATCTGTGACTTAGATTGTGACCACAAAGAACATACCTCCAAATTGCACAGTTCAAGTACTTTTGTTTGCTCATCACTTCCGTGGATAGTTTGTAAAATGAGGGTTTTTTAAAGTACATATTTCTCGACAAAACAGGCATAACTTCTCGCAAGAAATACTGCTTTCTTTCATTTTTCTTTTAATTAGCAGAAGAGTTTGTACATTTACTGTAATGAATTCATACTTTTAACGGGTTTAACAACCTGCTGATTTAAAAAAGAATTCTTTATAAAA
>JXSR01S001629.1:16104-27494 GCA_000969725.1 Ophiothrix spiculata
TTACATATATATTTTTGTTGCAAGGTCTTAGTTTTGGGTCTTAGTAGGTTCTTGCTTTTTAAAAATGTCTTGTTGCGGGGTCCCAGTTTTGGGTCTTAAATTCTTACATTTATATTTTTCTTTGATGCAAGGTCTTTGTCTTAGTTTTGGTTCCTGATCGTAAGACTACTTCATTGTTTTTGTTACGGCATCTTAGTTTTGGGTCCTGATGGGTTCTCAAGACTTGCTTTTTTCTTTTTCTCAAGGTGTTAGTCTTGGAACTGTGGCTTCTTGCCTTTAATATAAAAGTTTGGTCTCAGTAGGACCTATATAAAGTGAAGTATAAGCAGTGACGGGTTAACAATGAATTTGAAACGAAAAGGATGAACGAACAACATAGGATTTTGCTGAAAAAAGGTTAAAATAATGACATTTTGAATTAATGAATAATGAATAATGAAAAAGTTGCCTCATTTCGGGCTGAAAAAATGTTACGGGAAACCTAGAATCGAGTTTCATTAGCCTCATTAGGTTCTCAAGACTTGCTTTTTTCTTTTTCTCAAGGTGTTAGTCTTGGTACTGTGGCTTCTTGCCTTTAATATAAAAGTTTGGTCTCAGTAGGACCTATATAAAGTGAAGTATAAGCAGTGACGGGTTAACAATTTGAAACGAAAAGGATGAACGAACAACATAGGATTTTGCTGAAAAAAGGTTAAAATAATGACATTTTGAATTAATGAATAATGAAAAAGTTGCCTCATTTCGGGCTGAAAAAAATGTTACGGGAAACCTAGAATCGAGTTTCATCAGCCTTAAAACAAGATAATGCTGATAATAAGTGATTACCTTTAACATCAATAATACCTTTGTGTTCTTTATAATGGCATTTGATGTATAAAATGTTCAGCTGAATCTCATTATGTTCACTTCTACAGAATCCTTTACAATAATACAATTAGCCTGTACGCTACATTGGCAGGGGCACATGTAACAAGATAATCGTTTAATGCTTACTTGGAACCAACAAATCACTACGTAAATCGTATTTTGTGAAAACAGAGTTCTCAAACTGAGAAATACCTGTTTATTTACATAAGGATTAATATCAGGAGTCTCTCCCTATTGGTCTGATATTCCCTTCCCCACCCTTCAATGTGAAGTCCTGTTAGTAAATAAGGTTTTAGAGTTTCTAATCAACTGGATTTTTTTTTTCTGATGGGGGTTTACTGACATCACCAAACTTTGGAGCTGATCCCTTTTCATTAAATACACTAATGTCAAAAATTCAGATTTTATTAAAGCATTTTCATATAAAATGTTACAATTAAATTGACCAGATATACAAAGCATTCAATTTTGACTGACTTTGACATTCACATTTCCAGCTTGGTGCCAAGTCATCTGCCTCATAAATGATACAATATCTTCTTGTAGTCTAAACATGATGTGCAACAACGCTACTAACAAGGATCTCAAATATGCACTAATGGGGTATCTGGTGAAGTAATCAAACAAACACTGGTAATGAGTAAGGTCTGTTGACAACGTACTTTAGCAGGGTCAAACAACAAACAGGAAGGGAGGAAACACACCGATCTCTACAGATGATAAATACTGAAGGTTAATTCATACACAAGTTTTAGATTTTTGGGCCAAATTCAACAATTCTATAACTGAATTTCACTTTGAAATAAAAAACGAATTACTCAAAATGCATTACCGTATTGATCCTAATAAACGCCCATAGGCGGCGACATTTCTTGAAGGGTGGGCGTTTAATACAAGAAATGTGTGCCGTAGCAGCTCAGGCATTTTCCGCAAACGATATTCATTTATACTGCATCACCTACTGTATATGATATGATATGTTAATCACTGATCCCGTAACATGCTAAACTTGTTCTAAAACATCATAAAATAAATATGTGTCAAAACATGTTGTGGATGGGTCAATACTGAGACACTTGAACGTTAAAAAAGTCATATAACCCAAACCCAATGAAAATGTCTACAAACTTGGGATTTTATGAGTCAACTCATAGTCTATGCACGCAAATAAATGTTGGGGTCCCCGGCACTATTCCCCGCTGACCTGTAGGTTGAATGCTTGATAGCAATATCCAAACGGAGATCCTAATTGGCAGAATGATGAGCATATCGTATCTGTCTGGTTACCGACGCACTGGGACCTACAACATTATTTGTGATCCAATCTATAAGCTTAAAATGACACATCATTAATGACATTTGTAGAGTAATGACTCAACTCTTGCTTGGCAATCGATATGTTTTTGCCCTGCACAATTATGTCAATATTACCCCACCCCAGCAAATGTATTGCAGTATGTAGATTCAATGTTTTGATTTTATTTTTTGTATATGTTACCAGGGGTCGATTTCACTAACATTACGATGCATCGTAGCTAACGAAGGGTTCAGCTCGTAACTACAACTAGACTTCACAAAGACGTGAAAACCCTTCAGAAGTGTCACCGCATCATAAGGTATATGAATTATGCATTAAGAAAATCGAACCCTTTGTTAACGTTGCGTGGGGTCAAGATGTGGTTGCAGCTAACGATGGGTTCTGGTCTTACGATGGGTTAACGATGCATTTTAACGTAAGTGAAATCGACCCCTGCATGACCTGAAACAAAAACGTCCTCAGTACGAAAGTTCAGATTTCAAGCAAAATTCATACTTAGTATATTATTGAAAATCTCTAGTATCTATTGAGAAAGGACATGTCGGAGAAAAGTTAGTAACCCCCATCTTCATCTTCAAAAACGTAATTAATTTATAACCATCTTGCAGCCCAGTTGAAGATAAGTTTCCTCTAGCTTACTTGGTACCAAGTTGGGTTTCCTTGGCGAAAGCCTTTAGAAACAAGATGATGCAGATAATAAGATAACACCTTTGTGTTCTTTATGGCATTTGATGTGTAAAATGTTCAGCTGAATCTCATTATGTTCACTTCAACAGAATCCTTTACAATAATACAATTAGCCTGTACGCTACAATGGCAGGGGCACATGTAACAAGATAATCGTTTAATGCTTACATGCCTACTTGGAACCAACAAATCACTATGTAAATCGTATTTTGTGAAAACAAAGTTCTCAAACTGAGAAATGCCTGTTTATTTACATCAGGATTCATATCAGGAGTCTCTCCCTATTGGTCTGATATTCCCTTCCCCACCCTTCATTGTGAAGTCCTGTTAGTCAATAAAGTTTAGAGTTTCTAATCAACTGGATTTTTTTTTCTGATGGGGAGTTATTGATGTCACAAAGCTTTGATTCTTTAAATGTCTTCTCATTTATACACTAATGTAGAAATCTTTTATTCTATTAAGCATTTTTATATGAAATGTCACAATTAAATTGACCAGATATACGAAGCATTCAATTTTGACTGACTTTGACATTCACATTTCCAGCTTGGTGCCAAGTCATCTGCCTCATAAATGATACAATATCTTCTTGTAGTCTAAACATGATGTGCAACAACGCTACTAACAAGGATCTCAAATATGCACTAATGGGGTATCTGGTGAAGTAATCAAACAAACACTGGTAATGAGTAAGGTCTGTTGACAACGTACTTTAGCAGGGTCAAACAACAAACAGGAAGGGAGGAAACACACCGATCTCTACAGATGATAAATACTGAAGGTTAAATTATACACAGGTTTTTGATTTTTTTTTCAAATTCAACAATTTTGTCACTGGATTTCTAATATTGCACTTAGAAATAAAATTAGTATTAAGCTTAAACACAAAATGCATTATTCCCTTTAGATAGTTATGCAGAAAAAAATCAATTTTGTACACAACTTCAAGACATACTCTAGCTTAGACTCTAAAACAACATTCTGCAATGTTCCATGGCTAAAACTCTGCACGTTTAAAAACTTAAGTCTCTTGAAATCCAGTTAGTTAATATATTCGGCATTTTGAGTCAAAATTGTGATCATACATTAGCGCATATATTTCATCACCAATCACATTAATTATGAGATGTTCACTCTTACTAACAAGGAAGCCTACATTTATATTCAACAAAATGTCTGTATTCTATCGAGCTGTAAATAAATTTGGTGGAGTGTAACAGTCAGATCATTGCGTGTCTGCACATGAACTGAATCTGATACGACATTTAACTACAAGAAAATAAGTCTGGATTCCCTGATCAAATTGGACAGTACGTACACCGCCTTTCACTTTATTGCTTCGAAAACATTCAGGGTTGAGCATTATTTTACCAGATGTAAAAAACATTTTAACATTTGATTAGTATGTTTCTTATGACCAATGTTATCTACTGGAGATTTTGTATATATAATCTTGCATATTGTATTTGAGATAAGTTCACAACATTTTGTGAATTTACAAAATTCCTTAAATTCGGTTAAGGAAAAGTTTTTGGAAGTTATTCCTAATTGTTGGCTACAAACAAGCTAACAATGAAAAACATTTTGATGCTAAAAACTCTGCCATCAGATATCCACTAGAGCCAGAGATGGTGATTAAACGTTCTCTTTAAATCAGAAAAGAAATTTTAACTTCTACACAACTGTTATTTTTGCTCGCCTGGAACGTTTTTAAATTTCATTGCCGATGACAATCCTTGAACATCCACTCTATAATTAATTGTATTTTCAATGAAAACATAATTCAAAAAGAGGGTACATGTATAAGGTTATCTTTTGTATTATAGAAAGTAGAATATAGTGGTGACATACAGGCTACAAAATTTAGTGCGCTCCTCTGGAATATGGGGTTGCCACAATTTGAATTGAGTTGAGCATTTAAAAATAAAGCACCTTTGATTAAGCTTTAAGGTAATCCCAGATGCAAATTGCGATCATTTTCAGGACCACTGTGTGCCCAATGATGTAAAACTTTAGAACATACATGTACATTGTGAAAACAAACTAGCATAATAACATTATGGAACAAAACCAGAAATTGGGCCAAAATCCTCGGTCTCCAGAATCCAATATAAAAATGATAAATACAAAATAATGTAGATTTACCTGATTAATTGATTTTACCTATTTTCCATTTTTTTGTGTGTAACCAAATTTAAATGTTACAATTTGAACAACTCCTACGATTTTCAGTTTTCCACAATAAAGCACTGAAAAGTGAAACAGCACAAGTTACCAACTCGCACATTATCATCCCGTCGTCAATTTCCCTCCCAGAGTCCCACATAGAAATTTTCTTCATCTTCATCTTCAGTGGTTGATTACTGCTAAATTATCACATTTTTTAAGGTTATATTTTGCAATATCAACACAAAAAGTCAAGACTTTTGCACAATTTTCACTGCTTTTTTAACACATTTAGTGAGAAACTGCAAATTGCATGAATTTTTCTGTTTTTATGTATCACGGAAAAATTGTGAGCTTAAGCGACAAAAAAAACTTTTTTACAGGCCTGAAAGACCCTAAATTTGCATTTCGGAAGAATTTTTTTGGATTTGGGGATTATTTAGGGAAAAAAAAATTTTTAGAAAAAAATCACCCGCCCGACTGACCCTACTTCAAAGGTCCGCCCACCTGTAAAACAGGGTTTTTGTTTTTTTCGTCAGCTTGGTATAAATTCTTTATTAGGTTAAGAATCAGTATGGTATGGGAAATTATCACTCACTTACTTTGCGCTTGATAATTCCCTATACTTTATCTTCGCTTCACCAAATAACTACTGTTATTGCAACCAAGTTGGTAATGGGACAATGTTCGGGCACTGATTGTACGACCCCTTTTGAAATACATTGAAATGAAGTCAAGGAAGCTATACTGAAGGTTATCAGAAGTTTACAAAAAGGAAATAATTACAGATGATAGAGCCGATGGCCATGTTACTAATTTATATCTCTGACCAATAAAATTCAGTTTGCAATATGGCACATGATAATATCTTTCCTTTTAAAATTTCTGTCTAGCCTAAATGATTTCTCTCTCTTAATGCTCTACCCAAGGAATTAATCAAGGGAAATGGTACTCAATATGACCGATGTGTTGGCCATATGTTATGGCAGCAATCTTGGACAGCCACTCACGGAGAGCGAGTTATTGCACTTCCACCACCTTACAGCTATGCTTGCCACACTTGGACTCTTCGTAACGGAATTGCAGGAAAATGAGCTTACCTAGCTCAGAAAAACTAACAATAAATGCTGCTGGAAATAACAAAAACTGTTTGTGTGAGAAATAAAATGCACCTGCTGTCTATCAAAAAGTGAAGGTTTACATGATCTACCAAGCAGGCGTCAAAATACAAGAATCGCCCCCATTTTTATATTAAAAAAAAAGGCCCCCTTGCAAAGATGGAAGAGGGCAAAAAAATATTACAAAAGCACAACAATCGCTCCCACTAATAAAACTGAAGTAGATGAAGTTAAACTGCCCAAAATGTTGCTCATAACATGATAAATATATATTAAGCAACAATATCCCAAGTAAAAAAAAGTAGCCTTCAAGAAGCTCAAAAGAGCCCCCTGGAAGGAGATTTTTATTTGCTGGTAAAAAAAATAACCGTCTAGAAAAAAAAAATTGACCCCTGCTAACAAGCTATAGTATTGGGCAGGTTTCCAAACAAATCCTGGATGTACACTGTATATAAACACCCCATGAGCGACAACAAAATGGCAGTGAGCACAGGTTCCCCTATTTTAAAAATTCCTTGACTCTACCAGACTAGAAGCTCTTAGCAAACCTTTTATTTAGGAATCAATTAAAATGATGCATATTTTATTATTAGATAACAAAACGCTTCCTTGAACTTGACATTTTCCACGACTAAAAGGAAAAGTATTTTTGAAAACTTCTTCTTAGTACATCAAACCGAAAAAACCTTTAATGATTCCATCTCCTAATATATACACATTCCCTAAAGCAAATCATGGATATTTTTCAAATTCAGTGAATAAATTTGGAAGTGTATTCAGGGAACACACACCATTTTGATGCCCTTGAAATTATGGAGACTGTCTCCATGTAAATTGAGTTAAAATGTATTTGATGCATACGAAATGTGTAAGCTTAAATTCATTCAACTTGAAGCAAGCATAAACATGCTTAATGGTGAAAATGTCAGAGGTTCATGCGCTGTGAGATTGTCTGATGAAAACAAAAGAGATGGCGACCATTTTTATGATTTCTAGCGACACTTTAGGTTTCTGATTTTTACAATCTATGTTAATTTTCTTATTCATAAGTTTTTTGCTATAATAGGTTAAAATGAACATTCTAAATTTCTTATTAGGGCTTTGCTACACAGTAGATGCAATTGTTGTTAAAATAGTCCTTTAGTGAATAAACATTACCCCGTTTTAATTACTTGGCTGTGATTGCGAGTTAATCAATACCAATCAATACCTACTAACTAGCTATCATAATACGATTACAGACAACATTCTGTGCCCCCATCTAACACATGCTCCTGCATGTTATCCAATATTGATCAAAATGATGAGTGTTTGCTGCGGTATATTTGCTAAGCAAAGTTCACGAGACTGGTTAAAAACATATGACTAACAACAGGATTACGGAGCAATGATATGGATAAAAATTGTTTAAATTAAGTGTAATTTGTTAATTGATTTTTGGAATATGATTAGAAAGGTCTGCTATTGCTGTGTTTATGAAAATGGTGGAATACTAGACAAGACCAAAAATATGTGCCCAGTCATATCTAAAGGTACTTTAAGGTCGCCATGGTATATTACGAGATACGGGCCATTGAAGCTGAGCATAGCCAAAATCATGTTCAAGGTCGAATTCCTAATTTCATCAGAAACGTTACATTAATCAGGTTCCAACATTCACAACATAAGAAAAATGTGTTAAAAACCAAGATAAAAATCCTCCCTCCATTCAAGTTTTACCATGGATTCTCTAAACTGAACTTTAAACTCGATTTTCTCAGAACTATAGTTTTCTGAATTAGCCCGATGCCTGTTACCAATTTGGGAGTGAGGTGCAGGATTGTGCCTTTTTGACAAAATTTTCCCAATCAATGGCAATACTCCATTCATGTTTTTCAAGAATGGCGCAATTCTACCAATAGATACAATACTGCACCTTGATGCAATTTGGATGTAACTTTGCAACCAAACATCCAATAACCAAAAGCAAGGTGTTATTTTAAAGCTTAAAACTTTCAAGATGAGACCAAAAAATAAATTTTGGTTTTGGGACCCTTAAGGTACCTTTAGATATGATGGGGCACATATGTGTACCGTGTAGTGAGTTATGCATCTAAAGTGTAGTGATTTATATTTGACTGAAAAATTAACCCATCTAATGCCATACAGACTTTTCACTTTTTGAATAAATTTTTCAACAAATAAAATAATTGTAGAAATAACATTTTAGACAAGTCTTGTTTCAAAATTATGAACAAATTTGATTGATTGATAATTTAGGTCAATAACATCATACAGTGAAATAATGTGAATCAGTGATCAAGCACATTTGAAATAAAAGTACATGTAGTAAAATCAGTATTATGCTTGTAGATTAACTTCTTTGACCACTTAGATATCTTGGTTGAAATTGAAATTGACATAGATGCATAATTTGATTATATCTCATCAAAATGCTTTTGACTTTTGACAGCCTAGGAAATATCAAGTCTGTCTTAAGGATATATCAAATTACACCAATTGAAATCTTTACGCATATCTGTTAATTGTTATGCTGAATATTTAATTTGACAGTTCCAGTTTGTGTTTGATACCACATGCACATTGTGTACTTTTTGGATTTAACATGATACAACCTCTCAAATGTCCTATGCTGGATCATATCAAAAAAGGATCAATCTTTGACACATTAACCCCCCCCCACACACACACACACACACACACACACACACTTTTAATGAGAAATTTAATTTAATTGAAAATATGGCTTTAGGATCTATAGTACTTATGGTTAATTTATGGGGTTAGGGGTAAGGTAAGAGTTACAATTTAGGGATGTTTGGGACAAGTTAAGTGTTTGAAGGGACCTAAAGTATTATTTCCCCCTTAATTATAATTATGACAACATATGGTATGGGCACATGACACTGATTTAAATAATTTAAAACCATGACTACAACAAGCTAATAATTTTACTTTCAAAACAATTAAACTTGAACCGATGGCTCCAGTTCCTTTCCGATACAAAAGCCGATGTTTTCTATCTGTTACCTTGCCGATACGATATCAGATACCGATGTTTTAGTGCATCATCATCAGCTGACCAAAAACGTGGCCTAGCCCAGATATGCTTAAATCCAAACATCGGTAAAGTTCATTGGCAAAGACAGGTGATGTTACCGATACGATGTTTTGCCGATAGGGTGTAATATCGGCACGATACGATGGCCGTTACGATGCATCGGTTCAAGCTTAAAAACAATCCACTAAATATGAAAACAAACAACATCTTTTAGCTTCCTCTTTACATCCTGCCTAGACATTATAAACATAAAAAGAAAATGAAAATCCCTTAATTTGAAATTAAACATTGTATTCTGCAATCTCTGTGTACATGTACACACACAACTGAATCTTCATTCTGAACAGCAAATATTCACCAAAAGCTACCAACACTGCACACATTATTGAAACTTGACAAAACTTTATGTGCTTTTGAAATTGAGCACATTTTGAACTAATACTTCCAATTTAGGTGCATATTTTTACTATTGCTCGACAGACTTTGGACGCTGATTTCGCATAAATTCAGATCATCCAGTGGTTTTAAGCAATTTGTTAAGACAGATCCTATGAGGTATTTTGCTTTAAAGGGGCATTGGACAAGTTCAGCATCATCCCCCAACTTTTCCCCAAACATTTTGAGATTTTTGCATCATTTTAAGTATTAGTGGTAATAATGACAGCATGCAAAGTTTCATTGTCAAATTCAAACCCCATATATCAAAATGTTAAAATATTCTCTTATTTTTAATTATCGTTGTCGACAACGATAAATACTGCCCTCTACAGTTGAACTTCTAGAATTGGCCTTTTCCGGAGATCTAATGAAAATTTAAATTTTCTTTTGATTTTTCTGTAATCTATGAGGTGAAAGGAATGTATAACAAACAAATCTTCGACTCTTTCTCATTGTATAGCATCAATATATACGTTTAAAGAATAGCCTCATACCCAAAATCAACAAATAAATTTAAATTTAAATTTTAGAGTTTTTTGAAGGTTTTGATCAAAATTTTCCCGATATCTGGTAATTGACTGTTATTTTCTAATATAGGAAATGTAAATCATCCATAAACAAAATTTCAAAATTTTTTCCAATGCCCCTTTAATTTGAAAATGAGTGCTAGTCAGCAGAGACAGGAAAGTGGTTCGGTTGTGTCACCAAATCTAGGACACCGCCCGGCCGGGTTCACGGTCAAACAACATTTGTTGTGCTCATCACTACAATGACTGGAAACATATTCTGCAACATCAGTTCCTGGCTGACCAGGTGCAGGCAGACACGACATCTTTCCCCCTTGTTTCAAGCCCTGGGTGGGGGTACCCAAATTTGGTTTAGGCAGGGACGTTCCTCTGGAAAATTTGGAAAACCACCCATCCAAATACCAATTTTCAAGAAAAATTGAACCATCCATACACCAAATCTTCTAAATTTTGTGCCAATTTTAATCCAAAATCTCATTTTTTCTGTCCCAATTTGATCTATTTTGGCAAAGTTTTCAAACATTGCGAGAAGAAATGTTCAAATTTGTGGAATTACAATGACTGGAAACATATTCGGGTTAAAGCAAGACTCAATCCAACCGAGTCTTGCTTTAAATGTTCAAATTTGCGGAATTTGGCGCAAATTTCCGAAAACCCATCAAAGTACCACATTTTGTGAAGAAAAAGGTCCGATTGGAATACCAAAAAGCCTGATTTTGCTACCCGAATTTACGGCACGTCCCCATAACCCCTTTGTACTAAGTAGCCCACCCCTGGGTTTAAAGTCCATATCTAGTCCTAAATCAAATACTTTGATTCTTTCTGCAAGTCTGTTGTACAATAAAATTCAAATGGGTCAAAATAATCAAAAAGTAGACAATGCTTTATGAATTTGAATCATCTAGAATGAATCAGAGTTATTGCCTCCAGTTTGGTCAACATTTGTTGTTTCACCTGTGGCTATCATATCAGCTACTGTACAGTAGAATCTGTGGCTGTCTAATACAATTGCAAATATTGACACAGGTGACTCAATCTGGCAACAAACCCTGCAGAATTCTGCTACCTTGATGATCAATGCTGCTGTTTGGAAATCAATCCAACCGAGTCTCGGTGTCTCGAGATTTTTCAGAATCAATAAATGTGACAATAACTGCACTTGCAATAAAGCATTTCAGATTTTCAAATAAAACATTATAAATAATTCT
>JXSR01S001629.1:48466-63457 GCA_000969725.1 Ophiothrix spiculata
GGCCTATTTACTTATTTATTTATGTCATTATTTATCTATTTGTTTATTTTAATATTTATATTGTAATGAACCTTGGATTTGCATCCATGTTCATTTTGTTTTGAAATGCAAGGCAAAAATTGTTTTGATTTATCATTGATTTTCACAATGCAATTTGTATGTGATTAAGCTTTACAAGCTTTTTGTGTGATAGCTGATATTTCAGTGATCGTCATAACTTGGGATTTTCAACATAATTTTATATTCCAAATATTTGTTTTGAATGAAAACTGACACTTTAGAAGTAATACATTTTGAGACATCAATAGTTTTGTGTCCGAGTTTGAAAGCAATCTCGGACTTTTGAGTGCAAGACTGCAGAATTCGGCAGTGTTGACTTTTTTGTAATAAGTCAATTTTGAGACGTATTTGTAATATTTTTTGGAGTTTCATACCTGATAATATTATCGAAAGAAATTAAGAGTTGTTTAAGTTGGTGTGAATCTGTCATAATGCATGGATTCCAAGAAATTAATGCTTTTAGTTCGATCATTTCACGGAGTCTTTCCGAAGTGCAGAGTGTTGCCATTTTATGTTGATAAAATTCTCTAGAATTCAATCTTTTTCATAAATCTTTTGACTTTCAAGGTGTGTTATAATATATATATCAAAATGTTGGAAAATTAATATGAAAATTTTGATATAGAGACTAATATGGGTGATAATAGATCATGAATAATTAATATGAAGTACTGACGACAATTTTCATTCATAAAAATGTAAAATTTGTAGACGACGTAAAATAACAATCATAAGATTTACATTGCGTCCCGAGGGACGCATCAAGCTTGCAATGTCGTCAAAATTTGTGCGTGAGATTCAGAATTTGGTGGGTCAGGGACGCAAATACGCAGCCTAGCGCGACCCTTGTGAGTGTTTCTTGATTGAAAAAATCAAAATGTGTACTTTGATCATGCATTTTTTAATTTTAGGTGATTGTTTACACAAAAATTATCATGAATTTTCACAAATTTTTATATTTGGTAAACTCCTTGACTACCATGGCCTATGGCTTAAAAGGCAAAGGAAATGGAGTGATAGACTTACTCCAAAATCTTTTTAGAATGTTCCTTTTCCCAAAACTGGGCCATAAAAAGAACACAATAGCTATGACATCATTTGTGTTATATTGATTTTTAATAGACAGTAATGAATAGACCTCTATTCAAATCATCATTCTAATCATCAGTATTACAAAACTAAATCACTGCCACAAATGATGTCATCGCTTGTGAAATATTGAAAGTGTTTTAGTCCCTCCAGCTAGACTTGAACCAAAATTATGTTAATTATCATTATACCACTAAAACAAAGCCCCAGATAATAATGAAATACATTGTTTTAGATTCAATGATTTCTCATCTTTATTTTAATGTAAACTTGAAATTTTATTTCCTTTGCCCTTTAAGCAACCCACTAAGGTGTGCAAGAGCACATTTCCCACATTTTTCATGATGTGAGTTGTTCAAAATGAGAAGACTTCAAAAAATTGGCAAAATAAATTGAGTCAATGGAGCCCAGTAAGTCCATATTCATGTTAATCATATGGTCTTTGTTGTAATGATTGAACATGGTCGAGAGTCCAAGACACTGGTTTATTGGTAGCGAGTCATCAATAAAGTCCATAATTCTACATCAAATCACTCGGTAGACATATTAAAAGACAATAATGCTTCCATTTTATAACACAATGAGTTTTATTTCACTCATAAATTACACATAAAGATGATTTTACGTTGATTTCATTCTTCAACGGACTTCCGATTCCCTGGCCAGGTGAGAAGTGATTTTAGATCGAGAAAAGCAAACAAGATCGCCCACACGAACGCCAACCTGATTGGCTAGCAGTTGCACACGATCAAGCATTACGTCATTTTCCAATACTTTGATTGGTTCAAACTTTTGATCTCATAAATATTCAACATAATTTGGCGCGAATACTTAATGAATGAAATCATGAATAATTAATACACAGCTAAAGGGCGCAACACACTAAATTATCTTACGCTATTTGCGTCACATCCCCCTTGCTGATAAGATTGTGTCAATCTTCTGCTTTATTTTTCGCAAAAGACCAACACCGTCACATCTCCCTTGCCAAGATTTCTTTTAAATCTCAATACAACAAAATAATCTCAAACAGTTAAAGTCCTTTTTGAAAGAGTCCATCGCTGGTCAAGTCCTGTTAATAGTACGATGCATAAAGTATTACACCTCATTGAAATTGAAAACAGTCTTTCCACGCTGTAAAATATAATGCTGATAGTCAAAAGTTCAACATCATCGTGTTGACAACCACCACAAATGCAATTAAATTTATTTTAAAAATTAACATACATACACATCTCAAGCAGTCACTCTCACTGTTCCGATCCTAGTCCCAGCACACAGAATGATGAAAGGATCGGAATTTCCATCACCCAATGAACCGAAACTCACAGTTTGAATTCCTAACTCAATAAAATGCATGATTTCAAAAAGCAAAATAAACTTCACTTTTTATGATACAAAACTATTTTTGCATTTAAATTTCACCCATGGTTATATGGCCATGTGTCATGAACTCGCCGCCCAAAAAGGGTGGTTTTGTTACATTTTTCTATACCCAGTGCCGCATAATTTGACATAATTTCAAAACCCTACATGCTATAGCTTAAATGAGGTGTCATTTTAAAGATGAAAGGTTAGGAAACAATACTGCAAAGTTTCACTAACATAGCATTTACATAAGGGGAGATCCATCCAATTGAATCTTGTTGGGCAAGGGTGGTGGAGGAGGCGGTGCCGAGGAGGCGGTGCCGCCCTATACAAAGTCTATGGGATAGCCACATTTCTAGTCATCAAATTCGCTAAGTAATTAATAACTTTGCCAAATTCCAACACATTGTATTGAATTTGGTATCAAAATGACCAGTCAACTACGCTCTTCAAGTTTAAATACATGTTTTATCACATAATTTGGAAATCTAAAGAACAATGTCGGTGGAATGGACATTTTCCAATATCTCCTGTACAAAGCAATGCTAAAGAATGCCAAACGTATTTATTGCTGTAACTTTTTAATTACAAACCCTATCATGGTCAATGTATATTCTGAAAGGAAATTTGATGAGGAATTCAAAAATACAGTTTATATTTGTGTAGGGGGTTGTGTTTAAATTTTTTTGATTAAAAAATGATTTAATTTGAAAGAAAATAATTGATTTTTTTGGAGCACCCTGTATCTAGAAAAAAGCGTACATAAGAATAATACTTTCCCATATTCTGACAGTAATTCTGTTCTTGAACCAAATTATGTGAATGATAAGTAAATTACTAATAACAGGTGAAAAATTTACATTGCAGAACTTGTGTACTTTTTTTGTTCAAAAAACTACTGTTTCACCCTGTATATGTTCAAGGTCACCCTGTAGATTGGCTTGTAATGTGCAAAATAAGATTCCTTATATCTTCAACTTTCCAAATATGTATACTTATCTTAGGTTCAAGTGCAGCTTCAGTGAAATATTTAAGGTTAAACATCAATAGGTGACATATTATGAAAATTAAGGTATGTAACGCAAAAGTCGGCGAGTTCATGACACATGGCCATATCTATTCATAACCAAAATTTTCAAAATACCGAACTTTTTCAAAAAATACAAATCAAAATGTGTAATAATAATTATTTTCGATTACATAATGTGCAAATAACATATTGCATAAATCAGCACTCAAAACGACTGAACTTACATGTTTATCTTTACCAAAAGTTCTAACAACGAGTAACTAATACCAGCAAGGTTTTATTTGCCAAAATTTTAAAATTGCCTAAATATAATTTCAGGCGAAAATTTTGTTTCCAAATCTGCATCAATGTATTTTATGCAGCATGTTTAATTGTTCACAAAAGTTATCATTTCTTGGAACTAATTTTCATACAATTTATTTTTGATAAATCTTGAAAATCAATGCAATTATTCAACGATCCAAAGTAAACGAAATGTACGTCAACATTTCACCAGGCAAAATAATTTAAAATTGCCAAATATAAAAACAAGAGGATACCCAAACATCCTTATTTTGAAAAATACTTTTCTCTCACAAAGAGATGCCGAAAAATACATTACAGTAGAAACCGCAGGTGCGTGTTGTGTCATGTTTTGAAACGAAGCCACACCTCCATCATTTGGGAAGTGGGCAAAAGTTTTGCACAAAATTGTGGACGAAACTCTTCAACCACGAAAATATTGTATGGTATCCAACCAAACACAATAAAAACTGCATCTTTTGCAGAACAATTTGCTTATCAACACTCTTGGTGATGCAAATATATAATAGCCAGCTTTTTGGCAAAAAATGTGCAAATATAGGCCTAAGCCAAAGTAATTTCAAAACCGCATTACACAACTGCAATTTTATTTCCACAAAATTTTCGGTGCATGCACACTGCATGAAATAAAGTTCAAAACATTATTAAATACTTTGAAATTGAATTTACATATCCACAACAATCTCTCTCACACATACAAATTTTCTTTAAAACCTAGCATTTGTGGTTGTCACCTGTTAATGAGGAATCTTGAACTACGGAGTCCATTTTCGCTGTCAAATCTCTCACATTCAGCAGCAAACCATACCATCATCTCTGCCACCGATGAAAATACAATTTCCAATCAGTTCTCTCATCTTCTTGTAAAATAAACACATACTGGCAAGTCCTGGGGTTGCAACACACCAATTGTCATATATTCCAAAGCTAATAAATATTCCATTTTTTGATAAATTCCACACTCAGAACGGGTGTCGCCAACGCTGGTTGTGAGCCAGTTGAACGAAGCACAATTAGCCGCCTGATAAATACACTTCCAGGGTCTTGCAATTATGTAAACGTTAACAAGTTTGAAAGCAAGATCTTGTACATCGATGCAATGAAAACATTTACACAGTACATGAAAATAATGACCCTCATATTTTGAGGTGTTCTTCGCCAGGGATGAGCTGGTTGAACGTCATAAAAATTTCAGTCCTGCACGATAAATCACATCAGCGATGATTCCAAGTCTTGAAATAAACAAAACTTTTATCCAATGAAACAGTCCTGCATAAATAAATCCACACTGTGTTGACGTTTAATTGATCGTTGAACAAAGAACATTCACCGATATCCATATCAAAAAATAATTCAGGATGAATTATCACATCCAGTTTTCGAAGAACTCCATGTTGTTGACATCAATCTGAACGGGTGTTTCAGTCACATACCACTGATACGACAACCAGTTCTTTCAAGGCGATGTCCACGGTTTTATTGTTTCCAAACCGCTGTCACCATGTTGTAATGATTGAACATGGTCGAGAGTCCAAGACACTGGTTTATTGGTAGCGAATCATCAATAAAGTCCATAATTCTACATCAAATCACTCGGTAGACATATTAAAAGACAATAATGCTTCCATTTTATAACACAATGAGTTTTATTTCACTCATAAATTACACATAAAGATGATTTTACATTGATTTCATTCTTCAACGGACTTCCGATTCACTGGCCAGGTGACAAGTGATTTTAGATCGAGAAAAGCAAACAAGATCGCCCACATGAACGCCAACCTGATTGGCTAGCTGTTGCACACGATCAAGCATTACGTCATTTTCCAATACTTTGATTGGTTCAAACTTATGATCTCATAAATATTCAACATAATTTGGGCATATACTTAATGAATGAAATCATGAATAATTAATACACAGCTAAAGGGCGCAACACACTAAATTAGCTTACGCTATTTGCGTCACAGTCTTACAAGTAAGTCTAACCTATTTGAATAATGAAAATCGCACTGAACTGTTCGGATCAAAGAAATCAAAACGGTATGTTTGGTTTGTTTACATAGGTTACCATTTGTAATCATATTTTCAAACATCATTTTTGTGTGACTAACAACTTTGGGAAGTGTTTATAATATAATTTAGTATAATATCCTTTGTCATGTTTGTGGAGTGTTATTGTACAGTGCGTATTTGATAAATATGATCATTTCTTGGGACATTGGGTATGTGCGCTTATGCGATAGGCTTGATTGCAGAGCTTGCTTCTGGCAGTGCAGTGGTACCAATACCACTACCAGAAATTTCGGGTAAAATTAAGGAACAAAAGTCACTAATCCATCAAGCTAAATGAACCAAAGTCTAGCTAAAATAGTTCTACAATAATTAATATTTGGAAGGAGGGCAGGGCTTCGATTAATGAGGGGGAAAGTATGGGGTAAAACAACAAGGTCAAAACAAATTGTACAAAAAGTACTAAAATTGTCTCCAAACACGGCTGAAAATGCTTGCAAATCTCAGAAAACTCGTCTGTACCGATGAAGCTCTGTTTCCGTTGATCCAAAATGTTGTTTATGTCTGAAAAAATGCTGAGTTTCATAAAAGAGTGAGATTTTGAAGCAAAAATAAAGCCGTGATCGGCCATTTGCACATTGCCGTGAAACTCTCGATAGTTGGTTATTCATTGCGCCGGGATCTTAACGCGATCTCTGGTTTGTTGAATGTTGCGTTAAATTATGCGGTGATCAAACTTCAGACTTTAGGACCTAAAATGAAGGTAAAATCGCTTTTATGGTAAGTTTAGCTTGATGGATAAACTTGATATGAGATTTATTGAAAACCTTAATGATTTACTAGAATTATTTTATTTTTGATTTTAAAACAATAGAAGCTGTTTTGTTCCTTATTATGAACAGGGTCCTAAACTACACCATTGCCATTAAAGCAATACTATAAGATTTTGATCAGAGATGGTTTTGTGTAAAAATAGCCTAAAATGAAGGAATGAGACTGTCTGATAGCGTTTTCAAATGTATTTTGTCAAAAACTTGTTTTGCTACAGAAATGTGAATAAAAAGCACAAGCATGCTTTCCTATACTAATACACATGGAATTAAAGTCGGGATCCCGAATTTAATTCAACAATTTTATGTCCATACGGAAAAAGTAGGCATATTTAAGCCAAATCTTTTGGAGAGTATTAATATCTACCAAAAACAAACAAAATAGCTAAAAAAAAAATAGAAAGTCATGGGTGACAGGTGGCGCTTCATTTTTAACACTTTATAGTATTGCTTTAAAATGATAGTAGTTTTAAATTAGAATGTTGTTAGTCTGAGCTTAGTTCCTAAGGCTAATGCCTACAATAAATTGTTTGATTGGCGTAACATAAAAAAAAAAAAAAATAGGGTAGTACGTTGGAATCTGGGATTTTTTTTGTAATTGATTCCCATCAAATTTGGGATTTGGAGGTTTTCTACCGTGCTCAAAAAAATAAAAATATCTAGGTCGGTGGTCAAAATAGGGTCAGTCGGGTTTCGCCAATCAAACAATTTTTTTTTAGGCCTAAGACAATGAGTATGAATGCAGCATCACAGTTTGGTTGGATTTGTTACCTCATGGTTTACCAAAAATGGTCAAATAAGCAATTCATCTGAAAACAATGTAAGAAACATTTCCTAAGTTATGATTTCCCAATTCACTGTTTTTGGAATATACCTCATACTGGTCATTGCATGTTCAACTGTATAAAGGTTCTTTATGGCAGTGTGCAGGGATGCCACTTTTCCTACTTTTGTAGGAATTCCTAGTTTTTGGTCATTTTGGAGCATTTTTCCTACTTTTTTAAAAATCAAAACGTCAAAAATTCAAGGTTTGTTTTTAAATTAAAGAGATAGAAAGTTGCATTAAATGGGTTAAATTGGTCAAAATGTGCATAAAAAGAGATATTTTAGCAACTAAAATATCAAAACTCTTTTCCAAGGGGAAGCTTTTCTCCCTCCGCTTGAAATTGGTATCCGGTCGAGACTAATTTCCTACTTTTTCCCCGTACCCAAGTGGCATCCCCGAGTGTGACACTTTTGCAGACATCTGTACAGGTATGCATCTGTATCATAGTAGTAGTAAAACATTCTACCACAAAATATTTTAATCAATAGAAAACATAATGATCTTCAAAAGGTACAATCCAGATAAGGGTGAAACTCATTAACTCTTTGCCTGTGAGGTTTGCATATAAAGTTGTGGATACCTGCATTAAAATCATCTGATTAAAGGATGAAAAAATTGTGTTGTGTCAGGAACCTTTTATATGACCTTGAAAGAAGTTGAAAATGTTTTCAAACTCCAAAACTCAAGTTTAGGGACTGTAAAGTGTTGGCAATCTGACCACAATTTTGGGCGTTGGGGCGCCTGTATTATCAATTAATTAACACGATGTCTGTCTGAGTTTGACAGAATTGTGAGGGTACAATGTGTGTGTTGATCTGCTAGCATACTTTCGTAAAATTTCATGTGTGTCATTGGCCAAATATGTTCCTTCTTTTGCTCACAGAACGCACGAGTCACAAGTGCGCATACAAAGAAACACAAACCCATTGAAATACTTTTATAAACAATTTAATATGGCATGGATGGCTGGAGTTAGATGGCATAAAAAATACCGTGCTACACACAACCTCCAAGATAAAAATACAAGCAATGATATAGAATCTTGGCTACAAATGAACCTGGTACACAATAAAAGTCAATAAAGAGTCTGTATAAAAAATCCATACACAATAAAATGAACTCAATAAATGCTCTTTATAAAAAATTCCATATACAATAAGTAATATCAATATCAATGATCCAGTACAAAATCCATTAAAAATCAATAAGATGATCCACTACAAAAATCTGTTAAAAACCAATAAAATGCACCAGGATAAAAAATCAAAGGGGGTGTTGGCCAACACATCATCACTATTCATCACTCACCGGATCACTCGCACACACACACATCCGCAGACTGTGGGTGGCAGGATGCGGATGGGTGAGTGTGTGACTGGGTGAGTGTAGTGGACACAGCAGCAGCAGTTCTCCAGGATCATCAACAGCTTCTGGCTCTTTTTAGAGCCATCAGAAAGAGATAAATGCTTTTCAGGTATTCACTAACATTTGTAAAGTATTCTACTAACACAACTTACTTCTTACTAACTACTCCAGCATGATCGCTGTACTGGCCTTGCGGTTAGCGTATCTAGGGGAGATTTCTACTAAATTATCATCACACTCATCGCACTAATAAATCATTTTACTAATCAACCAAACCAGTTCCTGTTCTTACGGACAGATTCGTAACGATACGATAACGCCACGCTACTTCGCTTCGAGATCTGCTTCATTGCAAACAAAGATTTTTCCGGTTCCTGTTTTTATAAACAGATACATGTTTACCCAGTTTTCCTGTTCTTATGGACAGATACGTATTCCGATACGATTCGCAACCCAGTTTTCCTGTTCTTATGGACAGATATTAGCAATCCAGTTTTTACTGTTTTTTCGAACAGATCCTAGCAACCCAGGGGTCAAGCTTTAATGCAGTGACCCAGCTCCTGTTGGTGCAAACCCATTCCTATCCTATCCTATCCTTGGCCAACACACCTACTGGGCCGGCTGACCCTTGGGCCCATATCCCGCCGACTGTCCACTCATCGAGTAGACCAACATGCAAGCAAAAGACACCAAAGTCGGGTGAAACAGGACCCAAGCGTCAAAGGCCGACGCCATCCCACCTCGAACCAAACCTCCACGCAGGGAAGGGTGGGTGGGAATAAAAAACACGACCGGACCGTCTGAATCCAGCCAGAAATGTGATGGACACGTGGAAAGGAAGGGAGGAAAACCAAAAAGTCGCGCAATGGACGATGCGATGATTGACAGCTGTCACATTCAGCTAAAGCTGACATGCATGAGGCACTGAGGTCACTATTTGAACTTGTTTGCCTATTGGGCAAATCAACAGGGCAATTCTGGCTAGCATCATCCCCCTGAAAAACTCCCCAAAAGAAACCAAAACAATGGGAGTGCTGCCAAGAACAGGCGCAAGTGAGAAAATCCAGTAACTGAGTTAGATGGACTAATCAAAACTGGAGCATTAAATTTTATCATTCTTTCTGCTGACTTTACTCTGCTTTTGTCCCCCCCCCCAAAAAAAAATGAAATATACAAATAAAAAATGCACTATCTAAACTGAGTTCAAAGAACAATCCACTAATGTCACATGAAAATAAAGTGATAAACATTCATTTCATAGATAAGAAACGAGATGATGAAATCCTGTGAAATATTGTCATACTATTTATAGATTACACATTATTTTACATACAGATTACATATCATTATTTTCAATCATAAGTGCTTCCGTCTTTTCTTCTGAATGATTGTAAGTTTTCTTTGGTCCTACAAAACTAGTGAAGTAGGTTACAGTTTATTTTATGATGAATGTTTACAGAACACTTTAGGACATCAACTGAGATCAAGGTTTGAATTCATTATTTATAAAGCACATAGTAGATCCGTGAATTTCTTGGCTCCAAATGTACTTGTAAATTGTGATTTTAATGTTGTAAATTTGATTACATTTCATTCTGCAAGTGCACCAAGTTTGTAGTGAGCTTGAAATATTTGGGGAAAATCAAAACACATTCGAGTTTTGCTATCAGGTTATTTTCAGAACTTACAAGTGATTTCACTTGCACAATTTCATTTTGTGATTTTATGGAGATTTTGTTTTAAGATTTTGTGACTTTCATTCTTTCTTTCTTTCCAGATCCACAATGGTACAGCCAGTACCAGATCACTTCAATTTCCCGCATGAGGAAGAGAAGATTATAGAGTATTGGACCAAAATTGACGCCTTCCAGACCAGCTTGAAACAGTCCAAGAATAGACCAAGGTAACACACTTATTTGTATTATCCATGATGCATCTTGACTGGAGGTCATTAACCCGGGGGAGGGGCAGGGGTACTTTAGTATAATGTTACAGACATAGCGTGACCACAGTTTTTCAAAATACCCCCTAAAGGGTGATAGTTTCTTAAGCCAAAAATACCCTTTTTCACCAATTCACACCTTACATCAGGATTTTTAAAACTGATAACGTTTTCACCGTGCTATGGTTTGAAAAAGTACCCTATTTCTTGAAAATGGCTGTTTTTGATACTCTATCCCCAACGGTGTCACCTGATTCACCCTTCAATCTTAAAAAACAACCCTATTTCACCTTTTCCTTGGTCAGGCTATGGCTGCAACATTATATTTAAGTGCTCCCCGGGGTCATTAAAACTTCAGCTCAGTGCACAAATGCTCTGTCACAAACGTAAAAATGTATGTTTATTGGTGTGAAATCAAAATTTGTATTGGATATGCACAGTTTTATTCCTTGATTGATATCTTACTATTACACATCCATAAACATTCCTTGCAAGTTTGTTTGCATTCTTGAGAAAATGAGAAATTTTGTTACTTTTGTCACTTGAAAGGTAACACAGAAGCCAATAGAGACTTCTACAAGTTTTTAAAGCTTTTAAGTAGAGGGCAACATTACAGAATCAAGCCTGTGTAATTTCCAGCATGCAGGTATTTCGTGTTTCTCAAAATATATACTCGTGAGGCTTTCATCAAAATTCTGATGTGGGCGACTTGTCCCGTCAATAATGCTATGACTGAGAGTAATAAAATGGACAAGATGATTGAGTAATTTTTGTCTTGCCGGAAAATTTTCAGAAGAGACATAGCATTCCAATTTTCGTCCACAAATTTTGTCTGGAGCAAATCTCGGAAACCGCGTGCCCTACGTTAATGATATTTGGTGACTGGGTAGACCCGGAGCCAAACTGGATCCAGCAACAATTTCTGCCCCTAAACTTGAGTTGGGGTTTGAAAATATGCTAATTAAGTACCTAATTTGCATAATTTATGCATATTGTAATTGATTCCCATCAAATTTGGGATTTGGACATATTTTACAAACCGTGCACCCTACATTCATGAAATTTGGTGGGTAGGTGAGGATAGAGCTGTGCTTGTGCCAGCTGCAATTTGAGCGCAAAATATGCTAATGAAGTACCTAATTTGCATAATTTATGCATAAAATGTTGCTTATTTTTCAACTTTGTCCGATTTCAAAGGTTAAGGGGTCAAATTGTTCGTCTTGGACCAGTGATCAAAGGTGTCAAAGGTGACCCTGTCATCCGACCACTCCCTTGGGGTCAAAGGTCAAAAGAAAAGTCAAATTGTCAACTTTGTGCAATTTCAAAAGTTAAGGTGTCAAATTGTTCATCTTGGACCACCGATCAAAAGTTTCAATGGTGACCCCGTCGTCCGACCACCCCCTTGGGGTCAAAGGTCAAAAGAAAGGTCAAATTTTCAACTTTATCCTATTTCAAAGGTTGAGGTATCAAATTGTTCGTCTTGGACCAAAGATCAAAAGTGTCAGTGGTGACCCCGTCGTCCGACCTTTCAGTTGGGGTCAAATTTTCAACTTTGTCTGATTTCAAAGATTAAGGTGTCAAATTGTACGTCTTGGACCAGCGATCAAATGTTTCAATGGTGACCCCATCATCCGACCTTTCCGTTGGGGTCAAATTTTCAACTGTCGGATTTCAAAGGTTAAGGTGTCAAATTGTTCGTCTTGGACCAAAGATCAAAAGTGTCAATGGTGACCCTGTCATCCTACCTTTCCGTTGGGGTCAAGTTTTCAACTTTGTCCGATTTCAAAGATTAACGTGTCAAATTGTTCGTCTTGGACCAGCTATCAAAAGTGCCAATGGTGACCCCGTTGTAAACGAGAACCATCTTGTTTGGTAGTGGGTTCTCAACAAAAGTAATAAGAGTTTTAACATAATTATACTTCTCAGGGATGTGAGAGTTTCTCTTTCAGCAGATTTCCTCGTTTTTGATAATGTTTGTGTGCTAAAATTTAAGCTTTCTCATTCATTTTCACCCCTTTTTTAACCTTTTACCCCACACACTTTTCCTAATTTTTGTCAACTGGCCTCTCACACCCCAACTTCTACAGGTAGGCCAAATGTATGGTTGTCCTGCGTTTACCTGTCACTCACAAACACTGTTCATTATTAGATGAGAAGAGAGAGCTAATTTGACCCCAAACTGACAAAAGCTGACAGAAATGTTGTTTTTCACAAAGAAATATCCACTTGTGTTGGAAATCAAACTTGACAACATTGATCATACATACATGTATTGTCTGTGTGATATAGGTATGCCTTCTACGATGGTCCACCTTTTGCAACTGGGTTACCCCATTATGGCCACATTCTTGCTGGCACCATCAAGGACATTGTGACTCGCTACGCCCATCAAAATGGCTTCTATGTGGAGAGGAGATTTGGCTGGGATTGTCATGGGTTGCCAGTGGTAAGAAAATGGCAATTGCAATCATAAGATATATAGGTGTACACATTAATTAATAAATAAATAAATAATAAAATAAATGTTGCAACCATATTTGTTTTCTTTCATCTTACAAGGGTAAGGATAAGATTAGGTGTTATGATCAGATTTAAGGTTAGCATATAGTGCTGTATGTGAAATGTTAAAAATAAAATGCATACAGACCAAAATTAATTAATTATATCTTTAATAAGACTAAATTAAGGTCTGTAACTTATAAGATATAAAGAATTTGTGACTATATTTTAAATCTAGGCAAATTTTCTCAAAAACGTCATAAAATGACAAATGGACTGGTATGTGATAATACTGATGAAATGTCAAGCATGTATGTATCAAAACTCTTTGAATCTTTTATCTTAATATTTGGCAAGAGGTCTAACTAAAGTGGATGTCTAGAGATACTCAGGCATGAAAATATTCAGATTTAATCTGAATCAGATTTTCTTCAAACCCAGAAATTCTGCCACTTTTGTTTTAAAATTTGGGTCATGTTTGGCCAAATTCATGCAAATTTTAAGATGTAAAAGTAAAGTGCATGCTCATGCCTGGATAGATATTTTGGCAGGTTTTATACAGTCTTTTTAATTATGAAGAAACAGGGTTTCTAAATGTTTTTGTTGGCTACCTCATGAATAAATAAGCCAAAATAGGCACTTCTGTCTGTATTTCAATTTTTTTTTGAAATATTGATTTTATATTTGTCTTTTTTGCTTCGTAGGAGTATGAGATAGACAAGCAGCTGGGAATCACTGGACCTGAGGATGTTGCCAAGATGGGGATTGAGAAATACAACGATGAATGCAGGAAGATTGTAATGAGATACTCATCTGAATGGGAGGTAAGGGAGTAATGGGAGTTGCCAAGATGGGGATTGAGAAATATAACGATGAATGCAGGAAGATAGTAATGAGATACTCATCTGAATGGGAGGTAAGGGAGTAATGGGACTTGCCAAGATGGGGATTGAGAAATATAACGATGAATGCAGGAAGATAGTAATGAGATACTCATCTGAATGGGAGGTAAGGGAGTAATGGGACTTGCCAAGATGGGGATTGAGAAATATAACGATGAATGCAGGAAGATAGTAATGAGATACTCATCTGAATGGGAGGTAAGGGAGTAGTGGGAGTTGCCAAGTTGATAATTTGGGGAAATGCAATGGCCCTGGAACTAAAAACCCAGGTACCCGCCTTAGCTAAGATTACCCGGGTATGAATTTTCATAACAGATTACCAGAATGGGAGTATAAAAATCTATGACCATAAATCAACCCATTAATTTAAGTGTTATTGTACCTGGGTACCTGCCCAAAAATTTAATGGGGTACCCGGGTTAGGTACTATATTGCCTGGAAAATTCCATTACATACGAAACTGTTTATTTATATATTTTCTTGTATGCAGTTCATAGTGAAGCGATTAGGAAGATGGATAGACTTCAAGAAAGACTACAAGACTCTATATCCGTGGTTCATGGAGACTATTTGGTGGGTGTTCAAGCAACTGTATGATAGTGGTCTGGTCTATAGAGGATTCAAGGTAAATGATTTTCTCATTTTCCCTTCCTGTAAAAAGTAACGTTGCAGTGCATTCTGTTACGACCCAAAACAAGGATCAAGGTCAGAATTAACCTTTCGGGTTCGAGCTAAAAGCAAAGCAAGAATAAATACACTGTAAG